>PVLC010013639.1:20027-30055 GCA_004027655.1 Graphiurus murinus | reverse complement strand
TTTTCTTCTTAACGTGGCTCCCACATCTGAGCCTTGAATTCCAAAGGTGATATGATTGGATGGAAGTGTACAAGACTCCGTGTCTCCTTACTGGGGTGAACACACTATCGATTCAGTTTGAGGTCCTGTTCATTGTTTCAGTGCCCTAGTGAGGTTGTGATTGTATACAACTCTTGACTGTTTTTCTCAACAGATGTGAGATGATCAAGTCTCATCCATCCTTTACTTAACTACTAGTTATAAATTCTGCCATCACATGGACTGGAATCTAAGCTCCCCCCTTTTACTAGCTTTGCAATCTGGAAAAGCTGTTTAACCACCTTGGGAACTTAATTTTTAAGGTGTTTAATTCTAAATGTTTTATGGTTTAAGCTCTTATATTTTGGTCGTTGATCCATTTTGAACTAATTTTGTATATGGTGTGAGGTAAGGGTCCAACTGCTTTCTTTTGCAGGTGAAAATCTAGTTGTCCCAGCATCATGTGTTAAAGAGACTATTCTTTCTTCATTAATGGACTTGGCACCCTCATCAAAATTGATCATAAATGTAGGAGTTTATTTCTGGACTGTTGATTCTACTTAATTGATCTATGTGTCTCATTCTTATGCTAGTATCATGAAGTACTGATTACTGTAGCATTGGAGTAACTTTTGGAATCAGGAAGCGTGGGTCTTCCAATTTTCTTAGTGTTTTTCCAGACTGTTTTGGCAGTTACAGGTCTTTAAAATTTCTGTTTGAGTTTTAGAATCTGTTCTTCAACTTATGCAAAAAAAGTGGCTTGGAGCCGGGCGTGGTAGCACACACTTGTAATCCCAGCATTTGGGAGGCCGAGACCGGAGGATCCGGGTTCGTAGCCAGCCTCAGCTACCTAGTGAGGCCCTCCACAACTTAGTGAGACCCTGTTTCAAAATAAAGAATAAAAAATAGAGCTGAGGGTATAGCTCCGAGGTAGAATGCCCCTGAGTTCAATCCCCAGTACTGCAAAAAAAAAAAAAAAAAAAAAAAAAAAAAAGTGGCTTGAGTTTTGATAGGGATTGCATTAAACCTGTAGGTTAATTTGGAAGGTATCACCATCTTAAAAATATTGTCTTCCAAACAAGAAACATAGTATACCTTTTCATTTATTTAGACCTTAATTTCTTTCAGCAACAATTTGTAGTTTTCAGCATATAAATCATGAAAGTGTTGCATTTCTTTTAAGAAGTGTACACTTAAGTGTTTGTTCTTTTTGATGCTACTGTACATGAAATTGTTTTCCTAATTCCAGTTTTGGAGTGTTCATTGTAATAGAAAAGTACAGTTGATTTTTGAGTATTCATCTTGTACTCTGCCACATTTGCTGAACTCATTTATTAGTTCTAATAGTGTTTTAGTGGTTTCCTTAGGATTTCTGTATACAAGATCATGTCATCTGCAAATAGAGTATTACCTCTTCTCTTCCAATCTTGATGCCTTTTATTTCTTTCTATTACCTAGTTGCATTGACTAAAACCTTTAATACATATTAAACAGAAATCATGAGAACAGATATCCTTATCTTGTTCTTGATTTGGGGATTTTAGTCTTCCACTATTTAGTATAATGCTAACTGGATTTTTCATAGATTCCCTTTGTCAGATTGAGGAAGTCCTCTTCTTTAATGTGTTGAGTGGTTTATTTTCCCGTCATGAAATGGTATTACTTTTTGTTAAGTAATCTTAATTCCATTAATTTATTCCATTATTATTCCACTTAATATGCTTTATTCCATTAATATACTATTTTATATTAATTAAGTTTTGTATATTAAATCAGCCTTGCATTTTGAGGACACATCTCATTTGTATATTGTTCTTTCAAAGTATTGCTAAATTTTATTTCCTAGTATTTCATGGAGGGCTCTTGTATCTATATTGATAAAGAATATTGTTTTGTTGGGGTTTTTATGTATTTGTCTGACTTTGATAGTAGGGTAATACTGGCTACATAAAATAAGTTGGAAAGTATTTCCCCCTATTCTAACTTTTGTAAGTGTTTGTGAAGGATTTTGTATTAGTGTTTCTTTGAATGTTTGATAAAATTCACCAGTGAATCCCTCTAGACTTGGATTTCTGTTAATGAAAAGTTTTAAGATTACTAGTTTGGTCTTTGTTATGAGCTTATTCATATTTTCTATTTTTTAGTCTCAGTAATGTGTGTCTTTCTAGGAATTTATTCATTTCACTAGATTACCTAATTTGTTGATATACCACTGTTTATAGTACTTTCTAATAATACTTTTTACTTCTGTAAGCTAGTAGCGACATCTTCCTTGTCATTCCTGATTTAATAATTTGAATCTTCTCTTTTCTATTCTTGATCGGTCTAGTTAAAATTTTGTGAATTTATTGGTCTTCATAAAAACACCAGCCTTTGGTTCTGATTTTATCTACTGGTTTTCTATGCTCAGTTTTATTAATTTCCTAATTTTATTTCCTTCATTCTGCTTGATTAAGGTATAGCTTTTTTTTTAAACTAGGATATTGTTTTTTAATCAGAAAAAGAGCATAATATTATCTGAAAGTTATAAGGATTAAATACAATGTGTGCTTGGCATATAGTTGCTGTTTAATAAATGTTAGTTTCCTTCTTTACTTACCTTTGCTGCTTTGGAAACCCCACAAATCCAGCCTACTGATAGCAATTTGAATTTTGACATTGTCATCAAAGGGCACCAGTCGCACCGCTCAGCTCTGTGTCATCGGAAAATCTGATAAAACATGATTCCAAGATAGAGAGGAAAACAGTAGAGTAGGGCAGAAGCTGATGGTATGCCACTGCACACGTCTTCCAGATGGACATCGATCTCTTCGTCAATGTTCTCTGGGCACAGTGGTTCAGCAATAAATCCTCCCAGCTGTCTGCATTTGCCCCGGCCAAATGCCCTACTAAAGCTGCGCCGTCTGTGGCACTCCCAGACTCCCTTATCCCTACGGCAGGCTGCGGACTTACCCATCTGTCATCTTAGTGCCTCCCGAGGTATGCTAGATTGAATTATTGGTCCCGATTTTTCATCCCTCCCTGAACTTACACCCTTGCCCTAGCCTGCTTACGCGTGAGTGGAGTGTGCTCTCCGTCCACCCTTGACTTTGAAATTGCCCATGTGGTTCACTTTGGCCGTGGCAGGTGGATACAAGCCTCCGGGTGCGCGTTCCAAGCTTCAAGTCTTAAGAGACCTAACGTGTTTCTGCTCACGGTCTTGTACCCCTGGCACGACCTGAAAAGAACACGCCCAGGATAGTCCTCTGGTCCAGAAGAGGAAGAGAAATGTGTGGAACAAAACCAGGTCCACAATTCTACAGCATGAAGCAGAGACTCTCCAGTCTATGTATGTCCCCCGTCCCCACCACCCGCAAGAAGAAATGATAGTTGTTTTAAGCCAAAGAGGTTTAGGCTGGCTGGTTATGTGACTGTATTGGGGCAATAGCTGACCAGTATGCTAGGTGAGACCCATTAGAAGTGTTCGCATGTTGTATTTCACCAGGTGTGAGAAAGGGATGGCGAACGCCGAGTCACTGGTCGAGTAGAAAGAGCCTCAGGCCTGAGGATGGTTTAGGAGGAGTCTAATCCTGGCCTACAAAATCCTGGGGAAGTCGTCCTCCCTCTACCTAAAATAAAAGGAAGGGAGTCCTCTCGTCCCCTCTCCAGCACAGAGTCCTCTGCTGTCAGAGGTGGGCCATATCTGGTGGCAGTGGTCATCCGGAAGATGCGTCTCCTCTGCAAGACACAGATTTTGGCACAACTCCAAAAGATTATCTTGAGGGAAGTAAGTCACTGTGATAATCTACAAGCCCGAGAAGCAGTAGTGTTGCAGTAGAGAGGGCTCTAGCATACACGGTTTGGCTTAGATCCCAAGGGTCCTGGGGGGCCATGAAAGCTCAGCATCCCTGAGTTTTGTTTTTTTTTTTTAACCTCTTTAGTTTCAAGAAAGCTGGTGAGGGAGATTATTATCCATCAACAGAGGCCGATTCGCCAGGAAAGCAAGTGAATCTTCAGCTTCAGGCCCTTGCTTGCCAGGTTCTTTTCAAGACCTTGAGGGCACCTCAGTAATGTGTGGACACAGTTCTGTGTTTTTGTAGAATTTGCAAACGTGAGGGGTTAGCTGCACTTGTAAGGCCACTGTCGCTGTCCATTCTCTGTCCCGTCTGTCAAACTCCTTTTTGTGTCAGGTGGCATTGGAGTGGCCCAGAGCTTTCCTGGTATCGGCTAAAGAGGTTCAAGTTGGGATATGTTTGGTTTGGGCTTAGTGGGACAGAGTTCTGTGATTTGTAGCCCTCTCAAGGATAAACCATTGCTGGCCAGGCTGATATAGGAAGGGCTTCCAGAAATATCCTTACTGCCCACTCTACAAATTTGCTTAGTGTCGTGACATGCATGTGCCCGGGGCTTCAGCTCTAGAAAGAGGAAGGGGTACTCCAGGAGAAAACAAGGGTTGCAATATACAGAGGTTGCGGTATTCTGTGGGAGAATCTTCTGATTATTAGGTAGGCATATAACGTTGTAAAGGATGGGCTCCATTCCCATCAATGCCTAGTCAAAACAGAAGTGCACTTCTGCAGGAACATAACAAGACATAACATGCAATTAGAACCTATCTATACTCTATCCTTTCCCCCCGGTTTTTGATGGGAGTCATGTAGAGTTGATTAGAATTCCTATGCTACAAGCACAGGCCTAAAACCCTATTTCAAACCACAAGTATAACTACATCCTCTCAAAAACGAAAGAAACTTGATAACCACGTTCCTAAATTTGATGACGATCCTAAAAATCCGCGTGGCTTCGCCGATAATGGGCAGTGAAGCTAAAAGACACTTTTCTAAACGATCAATGATTCAAGACATTTTAACCAGCGGATCTAGAGGAAAGATTGAATTTCCATCTATTCTCTCTAGAGAAAATATTACAAAATCATTTTCATGCGGAGGCTTAAGTCAGAGGGTATACAGCCCAAAACGATGGGAAAACATGGCAGAGGCGTGTGGGGCAGCAAAATACTATTTTTTTCCAAATTATTTTTTTTCTGGATCTTGCCATGTGCATGGATTTGTTATCTGCTTGTAATTTGTCATCGTCACCATTGGCATTTGTTGTCAAAATTGTGATTTCCTTTATTCTAAGTAAATATTCACTTTGCACCTAGTTTTGTGTTAATGTTTGAATTTTATGTTATGTTTGTGTGAGATTTGCATGTCCTCACCAAAGTGCATGTTGAAACTTGATCCCCATCATGAAGTGTTAAAAAGTAGGGCCTTTAAGAGGTGATTAGGAGCCGGGCGTGGTGGTGCACGCTTGTAATCCCAGCATTCGGGAGGCTGAGACCGGAGGATCTGGGTTCGCGGACAGCCTCAGCTACCTAGTGAGGCACTCTGCAACTTAGTGAGACCCTGTTTCAAAATAAAGAATAAAAAATAGGGCTGGGGGTATAGCTCGGAGGTAGAATGCCCCTGAGTTCAATCCCTAGTACCGGAAAAAAAAAAAAAAAAAGAGGTGATTAGGTCATGAGGTACCTGCCCTCATGAGTCTCTTCATTAATTCACGGATAATTAATCGGTTAGTGGGTTATCTCCAGGGTGGGTCTGTTATAAAAGTCATTTGGCTCTGTCTCTTGTGTGTACCCCCTTGTCTTGTCATGTGATGTCCTGGGACAGCTCTGGCCTCTGCAGAGCCTCCATCAGCCAGAAGGTCCTTGCCAGATGTGGCCCTTCAATCTTGGACTTCTTTTCTTTATAAATCACCCAGTCTATGGTATTCTGTTATAGCAACAGAAAACAGACCAAGACACTTTGTGCAGTTGTAATTTTATAACTTTTTTTTCCCCTTAAAACATGCCCAGCCTCCATCTATTTTATAGGCTTCAGAGCTCAGAAAACCTGGCAGAAGCCACAGTTCAGATGCATACAAAGGATCAGAAGTGCCTTTCTCAGGGCCTCTGTTGGAAAGCCCTCTCCCCACTGAAGGGGCAGGGCCACCCTGCTGCCAGCAAGAGCTGACAGGTGGGAGACAGTGTGCATCTTGGGTCTCCCGGTTTTTGCTTTTTTTTTGAGAGAGAGAGAGGGTGACAATGTGGATCTGCGTGTGCTTCCTCCTGAGCTTGAAAGGTTAATACAAACATATTGGGTGGGCGCCATTTTGCCCACCCAAGATTATTCTACCTTGCTTTACTTGTAAAAAATTAAATGATCTGCAAGCTCCAGAAATGTATTACGGATTGCGGCACCTTGCCGTGGGTCTCACACCGACTCCGGTTGGTGGGGACGCAGTAGCAGAGACCCGGCCCATGGGGTCACTAGGGTCTTGTCATCTTGACGCCCTAGTGTGTCCTCCGGCAGGCTCACTGCTACCTGGCATCTGTGCAGGTGAAGAAAGGTCTGATCTGCTCTGGCTGGAAGGCTCTCCCAGGCCTGGGCAGGCCAGGGGGCTGCGGGGAGCAAGGACAGCAGAGGTCATAGCCACCGGTGCCAAGGCTGTGTCCTCCGCAGCCGGGAAGGGCAGGGACCTGTGGAAGGGCAGAGGGAATAGCAAGAGTTAATGTGATAATGTCCGTTGATTATTTTAAGCCATGCGGAGGAAAAATACATTATAAATAGCAAGGGTCACAGCAGATTCAAAGGGTAAGTGTACTGATAGCCTTTTCCTCTTCCGAAGATTTCTGAAGTTTCAAAACAAGATTATTTTGGGCGTGCATCTATTTTAATTCAAAAGATTCTCCTTTAAACACGTTTCATGGCGAGAGAGCCCGTCTCCAGCTTGCTCCGCCCTGGCTTTTTCCACGGAAAGGCACAGCTCTGGTTTCACACACCTCGTGCCGGCCTCGAGCCTCTCAAAACCTTTCCGGGCACCACCCAGCCAGCACCCAGCCACCGGCTGGCCACCGTGCACATTAGCAGAGGCCTGGCTTGGGGTCAGCCTTGACATTTTAATCCCCCAGAATCCTCCTTGTTTACCACTTGATAGCCGGCTTCATTTTGAGCAAGGTATTCTGTTCCTTGCAGTTCCCAAGTGTCCTTCCCCCCCCCTTCTCTCTCTTTCTCTCTCTCACACACACACACACACAAGCACATGCAAACACACAGATATACATATACAGAGCAAGAATGTACCCAGATATTATAGGTAGATTGAGCTCCCCCCCATACACACACACACACACACACACACACACACACACGTATGCACACACAGAGTGAGAATGTACCCTGATATTACAGGTAGATTGAGCTTCCTCCCTCTCTCTCTCTCTCTTTCTCTCTCTCATATAAGGTTAAGAAATGCAAAAGGGCTGGTAGCGAGTGAAAACCTGGCCCTAACACGAGCACCGATCAATAAAGGGCGTTTGGACTCTCCTGGCCATGCCGGATCCTGGGCCCTGACAAGCTGGTATTTCTTCACCCACCCGGCACAGCTCCCGCAGCTCCCCGGCCCGGCCTCCCGCGCCAGGTGCTGAAGTCAGGCGGGCGGCTCGGATTCCTGCGTCTCCCGTTGCTCTCACCGGGATTAGCACAGGGAACGGCCGCCCGAGCACGGGGCTAGCGTGCCCTTCTCCTCTTCCAGCCTGGCTGCAGTTCTGTCTCTGCAAGCACTTATTTTTTTAAAAGCGACTTTTGCTGTCTTGTAGGCCTGTCTCCTCATGATCTCTCTTTTACCCACTCTCTTTCTCCTCCTCCCCCGCCCTGCCCATCCACTGTCCTCAGATTAAAGATTTCTACTGAGATTAGAAATTGGAGAAATGGGTCCAAGAGAGGAGAGATACTGTCACCATCTTGGAGTTCTGCCGAAGACATTGAAGCCCAGTCGGCAAAGGGAAGGTTTGCTGCTTCCAGGACGGCAAAAAAAAAAAAAAAAAAAAGCTCCATTTAACAAGGGGGTTGGGGGCATAAACCCAGTTTCCTCTTTCACCGTGAGCTACTATGTAATGAAAATGAATTAAGACTTACCAGTGTTAATGCTGTTGAATTATGAGTTTGATTAAGGTGGATGATCAGTTAGTGAGAAACACAGGCCTGGGAGACTAGTTGTTTACTTGTTCAGCAGATGCAAATTGATGGTTTTCCTCTCCTGCAGCTCGGGATGACTTTAACAAGACCTTGGGCATTCATTTGTCTTAAATACATGGCTATGATATTTCAGCAATAACCCAGAGAGGACATACAGGTGGGCTGCAGAAGAATAAAGGCCACATTTTAAAAGAAGGAAGAAGTAAATGAAGTGTAGAGGCACGATAAAGGATTCTGAAATATTATAAACAGACCTCTCATTGTGAAGTTATTACGCAGATTTCTTAAGCAGAATGACGCATACAGTGACTTAGAAATTCTTTGGATGTTTCTGGGTGAAATGCCATGACGTCTAGGATTTGCCTAAAATATTCCAGCCAAAAAAACCCCAAAAAGTATCTGTACATGTGTTTTGGGGAAGAAACAGATAAACAGAGTAAACATGATTGCCAGAGTGTTTAAAATTGTTGAGATATAGGAAGTGAGGGTTCATTGTACCGGTCTTTCTGTTGTTGTGTCTGTTGGAAATTTTCCACAATATAAATCTACACCTCTAGAACAATCCCCTGGAGACAATTAAATAAACTATGAAGGAAGAGACAAGCAAGCGATTCGGAACTTAAAAAGAGAAGATAAAGAAGAAAAATATGAAGGCCTCAAGTAGATAAACAAAAGTGCATCAACAAGGGACTGGAAAAAAGGAAAAAAAAATCATGTTTCATTAAACTTGAAAACCTGTCCAACCTCATTAAAACAAGGGAAGAAATGTAAATGAAAGCAACTGGATTTTTTTTTCTTTTCTCTTTTTAATTGACTTGGATATTACATGTTTTATGTGGTGATGTTCTGATACACGTATACATTGTGTAATGTTTAAATCAGGTTGAATGTATCTATCTCCGCAAACATTGATCATTTCTTTGTGGTAAAAACAAAAAAAACAAAAAAGAACCACATTATAAATCTTTTCTGGTAGCTTTTTTGAGATATACAGTACATTTTCTTTATCTATAGTGACTTTACGGTGCAATAGAAAACAAAAACTTATCTCTTATCTCTGTGTACCTCAATACCCCTGGACCAATCTTTTCCCATCCCTGGACTCTCCTATTGTTCTCTCAACTTGACTGATACACACGAGTGAGCTCTTGCAGTATTTATCTTTGCATGCTTGCCTTGTCGGGCTGCCGATGCCCTTCTCATAGAGTGAGCAAAACCTTAAGCCGTTGAGGGTTCCTCGTTCCAGGGAGCCTCATCCCCTGACCAGCGTGGAGAGAGCGCAGACTGGGACAAGTCTTTGGAAGGTAAATCACCAAGGTGATTCTAACAACCGTAAGCTTTTTCCTACCCCTTGAGCCAGCGAGTCCACTTCCAGGAATTTTGCCTAAGGAAACAAGTGGAGATGGGCTGGGTGACACATGATTTATGTCGAGGATGACTGTGATAACATCAGAGGACTGGAAAGGAGTTGGAATCCACCCAAATGCCCAACAGTAGGCAATGGCTTGGATAATTTTCAGGTAATTAAGTTGTGCGTTTATTCCACAAGCATCTATCAAGATCCTTCTCCATGCCAGACACGGGGAACACAAAGATGAATTGGACGGCCCCTCACTCGAAGGAGTTGACAGGGCAGTGGGGACACAGACACAGAACAGGTGACAAAAGCTATTTATATGATGGAGTATACTGCAGATATTAAAAAACAGAGGTTACAAGGGGCAGCTCTGCTTTAAGGTGAACACAGGATAAAAATCGTATGCAGTGCCTTACATGAAAGTGTTTTCATCAAAATGTAAGAGCAAAAAAGCAATATGCAAGCCGGGCGTGGTGGCGCACGCTTGTAATCCCAGCATTCGGGAGGCTGAGACCGGAGGATCCGGGTTCGCGGCCAGCCTCAGCTACCTAGTGAGGCACTCCGCAACTTAGTGAGACTCGGTTTCAAAATAAAGAATAAAAAATAGGGTTGGGGGTATAGCTCGGAGGTAGAATGCCCCTGAGTTCAATCCCCAG
>PVLC010013639.1:0-19927 GCA_004027655.1 Graphiurus murinus | reverse complement strand
TGTAAGAGCAAAAAAGCAATATGCAAAATATAGACTTACCTCTTCTTAAAAAATATACTTTTTATTGGTGCATTGTAGCCCCACATCGTAATGAAGTTCAGAGTTGCAGGGAGAGTGAGTGATTATTTCTCCCTGGGGATTTTTTTTTCCTCTAATTTTCAAGTTTTTCTCTAATCAAAAAGGTCTTTTCTCTATACAAAGATAACCATAACAAAGGGAAAGGTACTACATTTAATGCATGCTTATTATAAGCCATGTAGATTTCTGGGTACCATACACACACACATGAAGCACATACAACACCCACACATGCTATATACATACTCTCATTTACCTCAATTAAAAGGTAGATTTAATTTTTAAAAAGTTCAGCTTTTAGTAAGTTTTGCAATCACATGATTCCCAAATAAAAACAATATAAAATGATATGTAGTGGAAAATCTTATTCCTCCCCCACCCTGAACCACCATCCCTTTTCTCATACCAGTTGTAATCACTGTTACTAAGTTCATGTGAATTAAGATAAGCAAAACATATTTTTATATTCCTCCTTTCTTATGCGAAAGATAGCATGTTATACAAACTTTTTCCTATCTTGCTTTTTTCACTAAAACAAAGTCTTTCATTATAGCTGTGAGGATTAAAGAACTTGCTCATTTTGTTAATGCCTGTATAATATTCTGTGCCTGAATTCAGGTGTCATACTCTGGTTGATCAGTCCCTAATTTGGCTGCAAACGAAGCTTGCAGGTTTTTTCCTTATTGATTTATATGGCTTTAAAAAGGGTAAGATCTGGCTGGAATGTGGAGTTTTCAATGATTTCCCCATTAGTCTGAATGTTTTCTAATAGACCAGGGTCTGGTTCAAAGAAGTCACTTGTACTACTCCCATTTTATGAAGGAGGAATAGAATGGTCAGAGAAACTCACTAGGTAGGTGCCACACAGCTGGTGATCAATAACTCCAGGCCCCACAGCTGAGCCTGACAGATGGAGTCTGTGCTTTCTCCGATCGGAGCTATATTGATAGATTAACCATCCCAGACATAGAGAGAACTTTTGCACAAAATGGTCATGTTTTAGCTTATTAGAATTAGTTAGGGATAGGAGAGGAAATAAGGGGGGTCTCTGGATAATTGTGTGTGGGAAAACTCATGGGTAGGGGTTGGGAAGGAACTATAGAAAGACCCAGGGGCCTCGGGCAGCAATCCCCACCCTTTGGAATCAGAACTTGTTCTTTTGAGCAAGGGAGTCCTGTGCGGGGAGCTGGTTAGCCAGTGGTCTTTTCTTGAGCTTAGGGAGACGATGGGGGCTCCTCATGATGCTTCGGTGGGGTTTCCTGGTCTGGTCCAGCTTCTGAGGCCCGACCTCAGCGGAAGTTCTGGTGAGGGGTGGGGCAGGCTGTGCTGGAGTCCTTGGTGAGAGGAGGGAGTTCTTGAACGTTGGCTCCTTTAGTCTGGGAACCACAAGGCAGTAACGTCCTTATTCTCCAGTATAAAGGCTGACAAGGCCCCTGAGATGAAGTTGCAGACTATACATTTAGGTATCTGAATGGAGAGCACACACTTTTAACCCTCTCAGCTTTACTCAGCAGAGAGAGAGGTCAAGGGCTTACAAGCAAGGGCCACCTTGCTTTCCTTGGCTTGGCTCTCTCGTGTACTAAACGGGTGAGTCTGACCCATAGGGTAGGGTTGCCGGATAAAATGCAGACACCCAGTTATATTTGAAGCTTAGATAAACAACATGTGCTTTTTCTTTTCTTCTTCTTCTTCTTCTTTTTTTTTTTAGCATCATATGCAGTATTTTTATTTGCTAAATCTGGCACTCCTACACAAGGAGCTCGGCTCAAATACTCCTGCCAGCATCTATTCTTTATCTGTGGCTATTACTCATCATAGGTGAGGCTATTTAGGGAAGGAGGTCGAAGAGGTTCTTTCCTGATTTTAGACTGCTTCCACCGTATGGCTGTGGAGAATTCTGTGATTCTAACAACATCATGATGCTCATAGAAGTATTATTACTTTTTTTGTGGTACTAAGGATTGAGCCCACAAACATTCTCCCTCTGAGCTACATCTCACCCCTATTATTATTTTTTTTATTTTGAAATAGGGTCTCGCTAGATTGCTGAGAGCCTCACTAAGTTGCTGAGGCTGGCTGTGAACATATGAGTCTTCTGTCTCAGCCTCCCAAGTACTGGGATTACAGGTATGCACCACCATGTCTGGCTTCCATAGAAGTATTATTTATTTGTTTGTTCACATATGCATTAAGCTCTCTATTTCCAAATAATTTTTAGGCTCAGTAAAATATGCTCATTGTAGAAAAATGGATATAAATAGGTATGTATATTGTATATATAACAACACATTTAATTTTACTTGACTTTGACAGAAGATACTAAAGTGCAAGTAACAGAATTACTAAACTCTAGGTAAACATTTTTTCATGGCAAGAGAAATAAGTTTCTTAAAAAAATGCTCTAAACTTAAAAAAGAGTAAAGACAGGATGAAAATTAAGCAAAACTAGCATAGGGGAATTATCCTATGTAAATACATATACAATCATGATTTAAATGTACCAATCTCTAGTTAAAAATAAAATCATCAGATTAAATTTAAAGATCCATTATTTGTTAATTCTATCTTAATAAAGGTGTGGGGGGAAGAGGGGTCCAGACATATTATGCTTGCAAAAAGCTCACTAAAGCAAAAATACAATTAAAAAGCTGAAAATAAAAGGATAGAAAACGAATCTTTGACAAGCAAAATAAAGTCAGCATATCTACATTAATATAAACATTTTAAGACAAAGAGAATAAACATGTAGTGATAAAATCTTTAATTCATTAGAAAGAATCATCGTGAACTTAAATATATCCAGTCACACAATCTCAAAACATATAAAGCAAAATTTGACAGACCAACCAGAATAAATTGACAAATCAAATAAATTGACATCATCCTGGGGCATTGTTTTACATCTTCTCTCATTCAATAAAAGCTCCAACCGACAACAAATTTTGAAGTATACCTAAATAATATAATTAATGAACTTGATCCAATGAATGTATGAATATACACACACAAATAAACATACACAATTAAAGACTCAAGGATCATGTATCAAAAACTAATTAATGTAGTCCATTAATTAGTTCTCTCTAACACCAATATAAAGATTGCATAATCTAACCCCACTGCAATAAAGTGACATAGAGAAAAATAAAAATAATTGTAAAGCCCTTGTATTTTGGATTTAAAAACATACTTCTCAATAACTAGTAGACCAATAAAAAAATCAGAATGGATGTTCAAAATTCATAGAGCGGGAAGAGCTTCCAGGCCTGGAATATAATGGCAGCCACCTGCATCTGTTTAGCGTCATACATTATCCCCAACATCAAACCATCCACAGTCCACATTTTCATGTTACCTGCAGCCAGAGACTACCGCTAACTTAACTAACTTTAAGTTGAGAGATGGGCACCATGCTTTGATAGAGGGCTTGCTGCTGCTGCTGCTGCTGTAGATCTGTGGGTAGGGAAGCAGAGGAGGCTTAAGAAAATCCGTGAGAAGGGGACTCTGGGGCAGGGACAAGGCCTAGACAGAGCACATGCAGAATCACGCCCAGAAAAGTGTGGCCCTTAAGTGTCAAAATACCGATCACAGGGTCCAGGGTATGGCGATGCACAGCGTTAGCCAAAGGGAAAGGGTCTTAAAAAGGATCAGGATTGGAGTTGGAAGCCTCAGAGCGGCACAGGGCTATAGATTATAGCTATGAAAGGTTCCCCACAGGCCCATGTGTTGAAAGCTTAGTCCCAGTGCAGCAGTGTTCAGAGGTGGGCTTTGAGGACGTGATTGGGTCACGAAGGCTCTGACCTCCTCAGTGATTAATCCATCGCCACCTGCGTAATTTGGGTGGGCTCCTGGGAGGCAGTGGAAACTCTAGGAGGTGGTGGGACCCAACTAAAAAGTAGGTCATAGGGGACGTGCCCTTGGGGACTAGACTTTGTCCCTGGCCTGTCTCTGTCTCTGTCTCTCTTTCTCTGACTCCTTCTAGCTGTCACGAGTTGAGCAGCTTTCCTTTCTGCCATGATGTCCTGCCTTGGCTCAGGCCCAAAGCATTGCAGCCAGCTGACCATGGACCGAACCCTCCGAAACCTCGAAAACCTTGAGTCAGAATAAATCTTCCCTCCTCTAAGCAGATTTTCTTGGGTATTTTGTCACAATGATGAAAAGCTGACTAACACAAACAGATTCCAGGAGGTAATTCCTTAAATAGAGACGAATAATGTCGCTGTAGATGTGGCAGTAGAGGGAAAATGACGAGAGGAAAACACTGATCTGGCAGAGATGAAAAAACAAAGCTATGCCAACCCCTCATTGTTGCCCACAAAGAAACCGCACTTTGCTCAACTGACAGAAGAGGGTACTCTGAAACTGTGAGCCCTGCCCACACAATGCTGAGGAATAGGGAGAAATTGAAATAAGTAAATAAATAAATAAATAAAGCCAAATCCACGTAGCTTATAAAACTTTTCCCCTAAAAAATGCCTCCAAAGCAGAAGAAACTGATAGCATACTATGCTGGCCTGAATTAAATGCAAGTAGAAAAGCATTTGGAGATTTAACAGAAAAACAAACTAGGACCCAAAATTCAAAAACTAAAAACAGAAATGAATAAAACATAAGGAAAAAAGAATGCAACAAGGGCTGGCCAAATTCAGGAAACAAAAATGAAGGAAAAAGCAACACAACTTCAGAAATAAAGAATAAATTGCATGGTGTTTAAGAAGAAATGTGGTCAAGTGAAAAAACAAGAGAAGGAGCACAGAGAAAAGCCAGAAAAACGACGACAACAGCCAAAATAATGAAAGAAATAAAAGTGTTCCAATTGATTGAAAATGAATATGGGCTAAGAAGGTTAAACCTACATATAATTGGAGTCCCTGGAAGACAAGCAAAACAAAACACTAGAACAACAACAAAAAAATTAAAACTCTATCCAAGAAAATATTCCAGAACTATGAGAAAATTAAATAGTAATATTAAAAGGGCCCAACATGTTGTCAAGAAGGTCTGTGGAAGGTCTCATATTTTATCTTATTTATAAGTCAACATGTTAGTCCATTTTACAGATGGAAGTAGAAAATATGAGACTTCTAGGTCAGAGAAAAGATAATTTATTAGTTATAGAAATAGCAATAAAAATGTATTTCCATTTTTATACCAATTTCTTCAGCCCCAATATTCAAGATGATGTTAAGAGGGCCAGATAATATTTGCACATACGGTGTCACAGAAGAGGAGCTTAGGGAACTCTAATCTTTTATTTGGGTAGGAAGCACCCTTCCTTTTCTCCTTTTTACTGGACAGCAAGAAATCTTCTTTTTGTTCTGGAGGGAGATACTCTCTCTGTCTTTTAAGGATGATTGCTATACAATTTTCCTTGAAAAAATAGTCTGGTGCCTTACTTGCAATGTGTAGGGAAACCCGAGGACCCCATGGAGAATGGTTTCTTGACCTATGTAGTTGGAAAATTGTCCTAAAATGATTCAATCTCAACTATGAAACTTATATTAGTAAAAGTGCAGATTTTGGGGACAAAGAAAACTCCTGTAGGCAAGACCTCCAACTACTTATACACATAAAAATGCAGTAGGAAGGTTCCATCCGTTTTCCGATACAAAGGAAGGCAGCAACAGAAGGACTTTGGGAAGGGAGTCATTTGCAAATATAGTTGGTTAAGATGAAGTCGTGCTGGATTGGGGTGGGCCCCTGACCCAGTGTAAGATACTGTGTGACAGTGGAGGTAGAATACATCTGCCGGCCAAGGAATGCCAAGGTGTCCACCAAAGCACCCAGAAGCTAGGAAGAGATGAGGGGGGATTCTTCCTTATAGACCAGAGAGGGAGGATGCTCGTGCCCATATCCGGATTTTATGCTTCCTACCTTCCGGATACATTCCATTTCTTGAAGTCGCTCAGTTTGTGGTACTTAGAACAGCCCTAGGAAACAAATACAGACGGATACTTCCTCAGCATGATCAAATACATAAACTTGAAATCTTAAAGCACCATAGGGGTATTCCCACCACAGCAAAGGTGCCCACCATCTTCACATGATTAGACGTCATCCTTGAGGTGCTAGCCAATGTGATGAGACAAGAATAAACATATAAAGGCAGGAGAATTGGAGCAGAAGTAAAACTATCTCCATATACACTTTACCGTGAGACTCATGAGTTATCCTCCTGGGCATTTACTCCAGAGAAATGAAAATATGTTCACACAAAAACCTGTACATGTGTGTTTATTTGTAGCAGCTGTATTTGTAATGACCCTAAGCTAAAAACAACCAAATATCCTTTAACAGGTGAATGGTTAAGCATTTTGTGATACATCATGCCATAATATACCACTCACAAGAAAAAGAAACAAACTGTTAATACACTCAACAACTTGGATGGGCTGCAAGGGCATTATTTTGAGTGGGAAAAAAAAAAGCTATTGTTAAAAAGTCAGATAGTGTATGATTGAAGAGAATTCACAAATAGATAAAACTTAGGCAAGTTTGATCATGAAAAAAGGAAGAAGTCACAAGTAAATAATATTATTAATGGATAAGGGGAACGATTATGGGCACTACAGATATTTAAAGGACGATAAGCAGATGTGACGAACAATTCTATTGCTATTGATTTAAAAATTTAGACAAAGTGGTTAGTTTTCTGGAAAAACAGTACTCACCAATACTGACAAGAAGAAGATACAGAAACTCAAAGTTGTCTCACAATCACTGAAGTACAGTTGATTCTAGTCATCATGGCATTTATGTTCTATAATGTTACTACAAACACCGAGCCAATAAATATCAAACTCTTTATTGCATCTGTGGGCCTCTGCAACATTCTCACCAATCAAGACTCCATTTGCATCATACAGGAACATTTGCCAGTGTCATTTTTCAACAAGCCAATGTCTTTTCTGCTGAAAACCCGCTTTCCTACATAGCCTTTCCCTCTATAACAATTTGTAGCTGTTTTTTGTTTTATCTGTTTTGTTTTGCTGCGATGGGACTGAACCCAGGGACATTCTACTCTGAGCTACGCCCCCAGTTCTATTTTATTTTTTATTTGGAAACAGAGTGTTATTAAGTTGCCGAGAGCCTGGCTAAATTGCTGAGGCTGGCTTCAAACCTGTGATCCTCCTGCCTCAGTCTCTCAAGTACTTGGGATTACAGGCATGTACCACTGTGCCCAACTAGGAGGTGTTTTTAAGATTCCTCTGCAGGTTCCTGGCCTGCAGACCCTTCATAACCACCAAGTTTAACATTTCCCATACTATGTTGTTTGTTGAAATGTGGAATCTGACTATCAGTAGCTGAGAAAGGTCTAATATTTTTTTTTTTCTGACCTGGGTAACATGACTGTAATTTCTTTGGGTTCAACAATGGTTTCAACTATGTGATTTTTTTTTTTTAAATCTGTAATCATCTCATGAGTCCACAAATGTAATTGCTTTCTAGATGCTGTTCTAGAACTCCATCTCTTGCACTCTAGGTTCTCCTTAGCGCTTTCTGGAGCAGCCTCATGTGCAGAGCAATGAATTTCCTTTACTTTTTCCAAATGTACTGAATTAGTGATTCCTGAATACTGAGTTCACAGCCAACAGCTCTATATCTCAGACTGGGATTAAGCTTATCTGAGACACATGTTTTCTTTGTGAGGCACATCACAGCTTTCTTAGGTAGTCCTTTAATACTAATAGCTTGGAGGCTATTTTAAACAGCAAAATCACCAACCCAAAGCCCCAACCGGGGAAAAGCATGGCACAAAACAGGCTGTGAAAAAGGTACTTGTTTATGGTGTGAGAGTCGAAACAAGAAGGCCTAGAGGGCCGCCTTGTTTGATCTCAGCACAGATGTGCACGTTGAGTGAGTGAAATCATTCATCTCTCTGTGAATGTCTGTGAATGGCCATGAAAACGCCACAGGTATTGATTCTGGGATTACAAGTACATTTTAGTCGTGAGACTCGGTTTCAAAATAAAGAATAAAAAAATAGGGCTGGGGGTGTAGCTCGGAGGTAGAATGCCCCTGAGTTCAATCCCCAGTACCGCAAAAAAAAAAAAAAAAAAAAAAAAAACAAGTACATTTTAGTGAGCAGACAAATTTGCAGAGACAGAATCTGTAAATAATGAAGATGACTGTAATTGAATCCGTAATTTGCATTCTACTAACTAAAGAAAAGTTGTTAAAAAGCCAGGTGAAGTGGTAGATGTCTGTAATTCCAGCTACCCAAGAGGCTGAGGCAAGAGGTTCACAAGTTTGAGGTGAGCCTGGGAAACCTAGATAGATTCTGTCTCAAAATAAAACGAAAAGGGCTGGGGATATAACTCAGTGGTAGAGCGCCCCTGGGTTTAACCCCCAGTGCTACAAAAACAAAGAGAAACAAACAAACCACCACCACCACCATCAACGACAACAAAAACACTTAGAAAACCCAAAACAAAACCAAGATCAGGTTATTTTATAGGTAAGGTATGAAGCTTTTCTGTAATATCTGACTTTCCAGTGTGTTTTATGAGGCTGGTACATCTTTGACACTAGACAAGGAAAAAATAGACAAGAAATGAAAAATACAAGACAGTGGTATTTGAGAAAATATAGATTAAAATTTAAACAAAATATTAGAAGGAAAAATATTAGTAGGAAAAAAAAAACCCAGCATGATATAAGTTTTATCCCAAGAATGCATGACTGACTTAATGGCATACAACTGGAAAATCACTATACCTACAGTAAAGCAGAGGAAAAAGCATATCATCGTCATCACATATTCAAAAACTTCAAAAATCATACTCAATGTGTGTGGATGTTCAAGACATCTATCAAAAGCATTGTATGGTTTGATGGAACATTAGAAGCAATACACTTCAGAAAAGAAAAGGAACACCCCCATCCACCATTTTTATTCAGCATTTTACTGGAGTTTCTGGATCACACAGAAAAAGAAAAGAAAGGTATAAAATCGTTGCAAAGGAAGGAGAGAAAATTATGATTTGAAAGGAATGTGATCATTTACATAGAGAC
This sequence comes from Graphiurus murinus, assembly GCA_004027655.1. Lineage (NCBI taxonomy): Eukaryota > Metazoa > Chordata > Mammalia > Rodentia > Gliridae > Graphiurus > Graphiurus murinus. The sequence continues at coordinate 10,834 of PVLC010013639.1, read as the reverse complement.
ACTAGAATTAATGTGATAGAGGGTTGTTAGTCGTAAGGTCAGTGTGCAAAAATTAAATGCATTCCTACTTACCAGCAATGAATAGTCAGAAAATACAATTTTAAAGATACCATTCGCAGTAGCAAAAAAACAACAAAAATGTATGGTATAAAAGAATAAATCTAAGAACAAATGTTTGTGACCTTTCTAAAGAAATTATTAAACTTTATCGAAAGACATCGAAAGGTTCCTAAATAAATGGAGTAACAGATCACATTCACGGGTAGGAAAACTCAGTATCATAAGTATAAATTCTTTCTATAGTATTCTATAAATCAAAATCTTTATAAAGCATGCTTTGGAATTTGACAACCTAGTTCTAAAATTTACGTGGACATACATTTATTCCAGATAATAGGATAAAAAGGGGCCCCAAATAGTCAAAATAATTTTTAGAAAGAGCAAGTGTTGGTAAATCATCCTAGGAGATAATAACACTTCTTAAAAAGTTATAGTAGTAAGAGACAATGTGTATTGGTATATGATTGAATATGTAGCCCAGGAGTAGAGCCATGGTGTGTGTGTGTGTGTGTGTGTGTGTGTGTGTGTGTGTGTGTGTGTAAAGCTGTTTTATGACAGAGCTGACATTGTTATCAGTGGAAGAAGGAAAAACTATTTAATTAAGAATATGGGGTCAATCACTGTTTTCATGGAAACAAAAAAGACTAAATCCCTATTTCATATAAGCAAAAACTGTTTCAGATGGATTTAAAATAACAATGAAAAAGCACAACATTCAGTATTTTAGAAGAAGATGCAGAAACATTTTTATGGCCTTAGGCTAGGGAAGGATTTCTTAAGTAAAACACAAGCACAAAATCTAATGGAAAATATTGGCGAATTCACCTATATTATAATTAAAAACTTATGATTGTCAAAAGATTATACAGAAAGGAACTGAGAAACCAGAGAAGATAATTTGCAATATACTCAGCCAATAAAAGATTCATAACTAGACCATATAACTTCTGCAAACTAAAACCAGAAGGACAATCTAATAAAAATATGAAAAAGATATAAATAAGTAATTTACAAAGGAGGAAAGCTAGTAGACAATAAATATATGAAAAGATGCTGAACCTTACTACTCATCAAGTTATTTAATTATAGCTTTTTGCTTAACAAACTACCCAAACATAGTGTCTTAAACAACAACAACACTAGCTTAAGCTGGGTGCAGGTTGAGGCAGAAGAATCACAAGTTTGAGGCCAGCCTGGGCAACTTAGCAAGACCCTGTCTCAAAATAAAATACAGTAAAATAAGGGCCGGTGTCGTAGCTCAGTGATAGAGCACTTACCTTGCATGTGTGAAGCCCTGGTCTCAATACCCAGTACTGCAAGAAAAACAAAACAAAACAAACAAACAAAAGACCAAAACACTCCTGGTTTACAATTTTCCACCATTCTGTGGGTTAGCAATTTGGAGAGGGCCAGGTGAGGATAGCTAGGTGTGTTCCAAATCCTGCCTTCTGGATCGGGAGGTGAAATATGGCTTCCTCGTGCCCATGCCTGGCACTGAGCTTGGATTATTAGCAGCGGGGCGCCAGCTGGTATGCACCAGGGCTCTGCTCCCTTTGGCTGGCTCTCCCGGGTCTCAGGGCTGCTCCTTCTCCCTGTGACCCCCTCCAAGTGACTTCTCATCTTGGTCTTCCCATGTGGTACATCATGGGTGCGAGACCTGGCGGAAGAACGCCGCTCCCAGTGGCTAGAAGCAGAGAGAGAGACAGACAGACAGACAGACAGACAGACACAGACAGACAGGAGGTGGCTAGGGACAGATATAGACCTCAAGGTCACCTCCCCCCACAGTGACTCACCCCTTCCAGTCACGTCCCACCTGCTTACAGTAACCAGTAAGTCCTCTTACATTGTTAACCCATCAATGGATTTATCCCCTGCTGGGATTCGAGCCCTGATCCAGGGATTTCTCCTCTGAACACTTTTGCATGGCCAAAGCATGAGCTTTTCTGGGGGGACATTCTGTGTCCAAGCCTTAACACATGGTGGCTTGAAACCTTCAAGGGCACAGAACTAGAAGGTGGCAGGCTTTCTTGCAGCCGAGGCCTGGCTCTAGCCCTGTGCTATTTCTGCCATATTCTGTTGGCTAAAGCAGATCATAGGGGCAGTCGAGATTTAAAGAGAGTTCATTTATTTTAATTTTTAATTCTTAGTACTGGGGATTGAAACCACGGGCCTTCTACCTCCAAGCTATACTCCCAGCCCTATTTTTTATTCTTTATTTTGAAACTGAGTCTCACTAAGTTGCGGAGTGCCTCACTAGGTAGCTGAGGCTGGTCTCGAACCCGGATCCTCCGGTCTCAGCCTCCCGAATGCTGGGATTACAAGTGTGCGCCACCATGCCCGGTCCTAGCCCCTTTTTTATTTTTGAACAGGGTCTTGATAAGTTGCTGAGGGTCTCTCTAAGGTGCTGAGACTGGCCTTGAACCTGCCATCCTTCAGGGAGTGGGATTTATAAAATAAGGATATCAGGAATTATTGAGGACCCGGGGTCATTGAGATTCTTTTGCACTGTTACTGTGAATAGAAATTGGTTCAGTCACTTTGATAAGTGATTTTATGTTGAAGATAAGTGTACCCTATGACCTGTTAAATAGTGAAGCATTCAAGAGACTCTTGTACCCATACTAGAAGGCTAGAGATGTTCACAGCAACATTATTATTATTATTATTACTATATTTTTATTAGTAGTGTTATTATTAGTAGTAATGGGGTTTGAACCACAGGGGCATTCTACTTCTGAGTTAGTTTGTTTGTTTCTTTCGTGGTACTGAGCCACACCCCCAACCCTGTTTTATTTTTTAGTTTGAAACAGGGTCTCACTGGGTTGCTGAGAGTTCTGCTGTGTTGTTGAGGCTGTCCTCGAGCCTGTGATCCTCCTGGCTCATATTCCCAAGTACTGGGATTACAGGCCTGGGCCACTGCACTTGGCCACAATAGTATTCATAGCAAACACCTGGAAACAACCTACATGTCTATCCACAGCAAAGCTGATACTTTGCATTCTATACAATGACAAAAGTAGTGAACTAGTGGTACTTATCAACGTGGATGAACCTCCAAACATAAGCCTGCGCAAAGAAAGCCATTTGCGGAATATAGATGCCCGATTTGATGCCAGGCATACAAACGTTATAAACACGCAACACAACATTGTGTGAAGGACACAAACATATATTGTCACATCCAGTCATGGAAATTATATACACAAAATCCAGGTTTCAATAACGGAGTCAGAGAAGGCATTGAGGGAGTGGTACCAAGGTATACCCAACCCAACCCAACCCAACCAAGCCAAACCCAACCACAGAACAAAACCCACTAAGTATAGCCAGCAACTGGGGACGTCAAGTATCTTTTACAGACATGCTTCAAGTTTTAGACACGCTTCTGACAAACAAGGACATTAGTGCATTTGGTTTTTCTTCTACTGTTCCTGTCTTTCCAGAGGGGCGAATACGAGTAGAACATGGAGCATCCGGTGCTCAGATTCCAAGTGACTCTGGTCCTCCGCCTTCTGCGTGCCCAGGGTGCACGGCTGGAGTCCCCTCGCGGGTGCACACTTGCCTTCCTCTCCCCTCTCCCTACTGTATAAGGGCAGGTCAGGGCTGGTTTCATCTTCTCCTTTGGTTCAGTCCTGCATCCAGACCTCAGACCCTCACTCCTCAAAGTGTGGTCAGCCTGCCGGCAGCTGAAACCTCCCCTGGGAGCTCTTGAGAAGTGCACAAGTTCAAGCCTTACCCTAGAACTGCAAAACCAGACCCTTCCCTTGAACAAGCTCCCAACGTACATCTCAGTGCAATTCGACGGGAGAAATGCAGATGTGAAGCTCAAAGCCAAGAATTGGAGCTTGGCTTTCGGGTCCCCCTCCAACACAACCTCTTCTGAAGCAGTGAGGACCGACTTCAGGGAGGAGGTTCAGGCAGGCACACCTGGGAAGCGGGGAGGTTCCGCAGCCAGGGGTGAGCGCAGAGTTGCATATGTGACATCTGCCCAGCACCTGTCACTGGGACTTTGAGGACCTGACCAAGGTCCTGTGCTGTTGGCTTCTGCTTGGATGCTCCTCCGAGGTGGGGAGGACTGCTGGGGGGGGCAGGGCGTCTGAGCCGAGCACAGCTCCTGCTGTCAACTCTTGTACTGCCATGTTCTCAAAGCCTCCCCCAGGTGTGTGGGGTCTGTGTGCTTCCCTGTCCCCCCTCAGTTTTTAGAGGGTTCCATTTCTGTATTCTCCTCCTCCATCTGCTCTGCAGAACTGTTTTGAGAAGGAGGTTCTGATCCACAGGTGAAAAGAAAGCCACTCTCGAACACAAATCAAAAGTCACAAGATGACTCAGTACAGGAAAATAATCAAAACACAAGAAATCCCCAGTGCAACATACAGAGGAATCAGTCATATGAAAGCAACACATCCTGGGGAATTTCTGCATTCGATTTGGTAAAAACAATAGCAATTAAGAGCACAGAGAGAGCCGGGCGTTGTGGCGCACACTTGTAATCCCAGCGTTTGGGAGGCTGAGACCGGAGGATCCGGGTTCGCAGCCAGCCTCAGCTACTTAGTGAGGCACTCCGCAACTTAGTGAGACCCTGTTTCAAAATAAAGAATAATAATTAAAAAAAAGAGCTGGGGGTATAGATCAGAGGTAGAATGCCCCTGAGTTCAATCCTCCATACCACACACACAAAAAAATAATAATAAAAAAATAAAGCACAGAGAAATATGATATCAAGAAAGAGACAATTCTATACAGCAGCAGACCAGGGGGACCGCAGCCTCTAGAATGGAGCTGGGAGGTCCCAGTGTCTCTGTAGTCTCGGTTGGAAAACCGGGTCCTGGGCAGTACGTCCACTCCACAGACGAGATCGCTAAGGTATGCTTCGGCCTTTCTCCCATTCGTGGGGACAGCTGCCTGAACTTTGGGTGAGGTCAGCCTTTTGGCAGTGACCGAAGGTGACTAGCCTTGGGCTGGTGGCCAGATGTCCCATTAAGCCAATTTTTTCCCTGGTGTCTTGGCCTCAGAAATTTTGGTAAGCGAGTTGATTTATTAAGTCCATAAGGAGTAAGAACAAAGGTAGCTTAAACAAAGCCATCAGTATATCAGGTTTGCAAAGAGCACGAGGCCCTTCCCATTCCAGGGGAACCAGCTAAGAAAGATAACAGGAGAAGACCGAGAGAGAAAGGAGGGAAGTCTGGGCGATCAGCATCCCTATGCACTACACGAGCCCAGCGGATCAATGCCTGATTTCCTCGCATTTCACCAGGGACGCGGCCCCAGCCTGGCCTTTTCTTCCCCCTGCAGAGCGTATAAACCAGGAGGCTGTGCGCTCGGTTCTTGAGCCACTGAAGCTCTGACTTCCGGTCCTTCAGTCTCTCTGGCCTCTGTGCATGGTTTGGGGGTGAGGGTGGCCAGCAGTCTCCCGCTAGCGGGGGCACGCATGTCCCATCAGGGTCAGGGTGGCTGTCTCCTGCACACGCTTGTGGGTGGCTCTTGCCCCCCCCCCCCCCATTCCTCCCTGCCTGCCCAGCTCCTGGGGCCATTTGAGTTGTGGCTTGGATTCCGTGGCCTCTCTCTTATCTTGACTTGCCGTCCTCTATTTCCTGGCTCTTTGACCTTTTGGGTTTCGATGGGACTAGGATGGTCTTGAACATGGCCACACAGCTTAGCAGTCTTTTCCTTTGGGGGCCCTGCCTTTGCTCCAGGCTGAGGAAGTCGTCACCACCACACATGAAAGCAGAACTGCATGCCTTTTGTCTCCCAGTTATAGTGCGGGTTTGAGTTCCCATTAAACCCGTCCGGATTGGTGTTAGTGTGGGGTGTGAGTCTCCAGTTCTAAGTTGTCTCCGGGGCAACTTGTTAAACAACCGGTGAGTTCCTCCATCGATTGGAGATACTTTGGAGGCAAATGTTATGTTAGCATAAACTAAACACGACGGGGGCTCGCGTCTGGTTCTGGGGTTGGCTCTTTCTTTCTGTGCTTCATAGATCCCCAGAGGTCTCTGGGTCTCACTCAGCCCCTTGGGGACCCCTTGGGACATCTGTAGCTCTCCCCCACTCTACACACACACACATACTCTCTCTCTCTCTCTCTCTCTGTCTCTCTCTCTTCCTCCCTCCCTCCCTTCCTCCCCCCTCTCCCTCTCTCTCTTTCTTCTTTTTCTTCTCTCTCTTTACTTTCTTTCTCTTCTCTCTCTTCCTCCCTCCTTCCTTCCCTTCCTCTCTTCTTTCTTTCTCACCTTTCTCTTTCTCCTTTCTTTCTCTCCTTTCTCCTCTCTCTCCTTTCTCTCTCCTCGCTGTCTCTCTACTTTCTCTCTTTCCTTTCTCTTTCTCTTCCTCCTCTCTCTCCTTTTTCTCTCCCTTCCTCCCCCCCTCTCCCTCTCTCGCTCTTTCTTCTCCCTCTTTCTCTCTCTTCCTCCCTCCCTCTCTTATTTCTTTTTCCCCTCTCTTTCTCCCTCCCTTCCTTCTCTCTCTCTCCTTTCTCTCTCTTCTCTCTATTCTCTTCCTCCTCTCTCTCCCTCCCTCTCTCCTGTTTCTCATCTTTCTCTCTCACTTCTTTTTCTCTCTTCCCTCTCTTTTTTCTCCTTTTCTCCCTCTTTCTCTCCCTCTCCCTCTCTCCTTTCTCTCTCTCTGTTCCCAAACAACACAGTCCATTGGGGTGCACTTTTACCTTGACCCCATGTCTTCCATACCTTGGATACTGGGGTGCAGGGCATGGTCTCCTTCGCTTCCATCTCTCACTTCTCCCCACGAGGACGAGGCCCCTGGAAAGAGGCTCTCACATCTAGCCGTCAGCCCGGGCTCTCACCAGCTCCTGGGGCCTCTTCCTTGTCCATTCTTCCTCTCCCCTGTGTCTCCACCTCTCTCCTTCCTCAGGGGATAAGGATGAAGGTCTGGCATATCTGGGGTTGGTGCTGAGTCCAGATTGGCAGGAGGTTGGGCTGGGCGGGTGGAGGACCCCAGGAGAGGAGATGAGAGGTGGGGGGGGGCAGGGGAGTGGGAACATCAGGGTTTCCAAGCAGAGGAGCACCTGGTCATGACTGTTCTAGAAAATTCTCGGCAGTAGCAGAGCTGAAAAGGTTGGTTGGGAAGGCTCAAGACTACAGGCAGTCCCATGTATTGATCTTCCTTTGAATTTCTTGTCCCTTTGGGGTCTTGTTGAGAAAGTTTTTACCTGTGCCTATGTGTTGAAGTGTTGGACCTATGCCCTCTTCAAGTAGCTGCAAGGTCTCTGGCCTGACCTTTGATCCATCTTCCGTGCAGCAAAGAAAACTATCAAGAACCTCAACTGAGAGCCACAGAATGGGAGAAAAATTTTGCCAACTACTCCTCCAATAGAGGATTTAGAATATACAGGGAACTCAAGAAACACACTGCTAAAAAAAAAAAAAAACAACCCAATCAAAAATGGCAAGTGAACTAAATAGACACTTCACAAAAGAAGAAATACAAATGGCCAGTAAACGTCTGAGGAAATGTTCCACATCATTAGCAATCAGAGAGATGCAAATCAAAACTACCCTGAGATTTTACCTAACCCCAATTAGAATGACAATCATTAAAAACACAAACAACAATAAATGCTGGCGAGGGTTCGGAGAAGTGGGAACTCTAATACATTGTTGGTGGGATTGCAGATTAGTGCAACCACTTTGGAAAACAGTATGGAGGATCTTCAGACGAATGGGAATGAACCTACCATATGATCCAGCAATACCTCTACTGGGCCGAGCATGGTGGTGCACGCTTGTAATCCCAGCATTCGGGAGGCTGAGACCGGAGGATCCGGGTTCGAGGCCAGCCTCAGCTACCTAGTGAGGCACTCCGAAACTTAGTGAGACTCGGTTTCAAAATAAAGAATAAAAAATAGGGCTGGGGGTGTAGCTCGGAGGTAGAATGCCCCTGAGTTCAATCCCCAGTACCACAACAAAACAAAACAAAAACCAAAAAAAACCCCTCTACTGGGTATCTACCCAAAAGAACGGAAACCAAACTATCAGACCAACACATGTGTATCTATGTGTATAGCTGCACGATTCACAATTGCCAAACTATGGAAACAGCCAAAATGTCCATCAACAGATGAATGGATTACAAAACTATGGGATATGTACACAATGGAATTTTACTCAGCCATAAAGAAGAACAAAATCATGTTATTTGCAGGGAAATGGATGCAACTGGAAAACATTATGTTAAGTGAGATTAGTCAGTCACGAAAACTGAAAAATTGTATGCTCTCCCTAATATGTGGAAACTAGGGAGAAAGTGGGTCATAGGAGGGACTCTAGACGAAGAAGGAGAAATCTTAGATAAGCAAAGAAGGCAACCTAACTGAAGGTGATGGGGGAGAGAGGGAACACCCTAATGCACATGGTGGACTTCCACAAACACATCAAAGTCAATCACTAAACTAAACATGAGAAGGAGGGAGGGTGGAGGGAGTGGGGTGGGAATTGGGGAAGGGTTAAATGAGTGCTGTGTGCATGTATGTCTCTACCAGTGTGTACCTCATTAAGATATATGATTACAACACACCAACACAAAATTAAAAAAAAAAAAAAAAGAGACTAGAGGCAGAAATGTTGCTCTGGGAACCCAGGTGTGAGGTAGGGACCCAGCTGGGCTGTGAGAACGTAGATAAGGGGAAGGATGGAGCTGCTGGGACTCTTGGGGTTGGGCTTCACCCCATATCCTAAGCACAAGGTACTGTGGGCCTGCTTCAGTAAGCCACTGGGGAGGACCACATCCTACCTGGAACGTCATAGGGTGCGGCAGCGTGCCCCAGGCCTCTGGCTCTAGTATCAGGGTGGTCGGTCTCCTGTACCCACTCCTGATGCCCACCTTGGAAGCTGAGCATCCCTGCCTTAATGGGGACCTGCCTAAGGCAGTTTCCCCAGAGTACCAACATCCTCCCTAATTCTCCCTTCCCCTGACACTCTTCCATCCAAATTCCACCCCTAGCCTAGAAAGGGCTCCTTCCCAGGGCCCAAGTACTTCCTAAGATGACCCCCCACCCCTTCGGTTTACAGCCTTGCCTCTCACAGAATCCCTCCCCAGAAGAAAAATGTTGGGGTCGGAGGCAGAGAGAGCACACAGGTCACGGTCCTCTTTGCATAGCTCCAGGAGGACCAGGCTGATCGGCTGACCTGGGCCTGTGGGTCTCTGTAGATTGCAGCGGTCTCCCCTCCCTAACCATCCAGAAAAGAGAGAGGCCTTGAGCACAGAAGGAGGCTGGGCACAGTGGCCAGAGAGTCCTCAGGTGTTGAAGAGAGAGAAGCAGGAGGCTGCCCTTGATCACACACACCCGCCTTGCCCCTGGGGACGCCTGGAGGTCCTCAGGAGGAGCCTATTAGAAGGTCCAACTGAAAGAACTTAAATTGTACCAGGGAAATGGGTGGTAAATCTCGAGGAGCCCGTGCAACTCTGCAGATCCCCGCCCCTTCTTCCCAAGGCGCAGTGGAGGGGCAGGCGCCACTGTCCGCTCCTGGGTGGCCCGAGGGGTCCCTGCGTGGAACAGTGGGCGGGTGCAGAGGGCATCAAAGGTCAGAGATCTTGGACAGGTGGGGACTCTGATCCCAGGTGCCGTGGAAGCTGCGGGAAGGAGCCTCCTCTGGCTTCTCTGCTGGAGCTGGGGACCAAGGAAATGCGCGGAGGATAAAGGCCCAGGTGAGTGGCCTGGTGAGCTGGGTGCACCCCTCCCATGGCCACTGGCTCTGACCCACACAGGTAAGTCATGGACGTGGGGCTCAGGGTTGAGAGTCAGGTGCTGTGGGCCCACTGGCTGGCCAAATCCCAAACCCTCCCCGCTGGGAACGGGATCCAAATGTTGGGCAGAAGTTATGTCCCAAAGCCGGAAGAGAAGAATCTCACCAGAAAGGCATCACTTACTTATGCACGCTTAAGTGAGTTCTGCTGTGTCTTTTTTTTTTTTTTTTTTCTTTTCTCTGATTTGGATTATTCTGCATTTCCTAGACAGAAACCCCAAGCCTTTGTCTTTTTTTTTTGTACTGGGAATGAACTCAGGGGCATTCTACCTCCAGGCTACATCCCCAGCCCTATTTTTTATTCTTTATTTTGAAACAGGGTCTCACTAAGTTGCGGAGGGCCTCACTAAGTAGCTGAGGCTGGCCTCGAACCCGGATCCTCCGGTCTCAGCCTCTCAAGTATTGGGATTACAAGCGTGCGCCACCACACCTGGCTAGTCCTTGTCTTTTTTAAGAACCGATTTATCAAGGTACAAGTGCATACTCCAGAATGGCATCTGTTAAAGCACACGAGTTGATAATCTCGGACAAATGTATCCACTCACGAAATCCTCTCTGGAATCAAGTTAGTGAACCTATCCGTCACCCCAAGAAGTTTCGGCTGCTCTCCATCCTGATACTCCCACCGCTGCCGAGAGACTGTCGGCCAGCGCTGAACAGGGGCCCTCTGTGGCTGGCTGGATCTGTTTCCTGCCTCCCAGGGGCAGCCCTTCCTTGTTGCCCCGTGTCTTGAGTGTCATTTTGACTAGGGCTGTAGTTGGTTCAGCTCGTAGGTAGGGCGGAGCTGGTCTTGAATGGAGGAGGAGAAGTCCTCACTGGCTCAGCTGGACTGCTTCTCTGTACCTGGGTTAGCAACGGGGGTGTTCTCTCCTTCTGTTTAGAAGGTCTGGGTGATCATACTTGTCACATGAAAGTCTTCCTCCCTTCCTCCCTTCCTTCCTCCCTTCCTTCCTTCCTTCCTTCCTTCCTTCCTTCCTTCCTTCCTCCCTCCCTCCCCCCCTCCCTCCCTTCCTCCC
>PVLC010013638.1:13051-41300 GCA_004027655.1 Graphiurus murinus | reverse complement strand
CCTCAGATCCAGCCTCAGCCACAGCCTCAGATCCAACCTCAGCTACTGCCTCAGCTACAGCCTCAGCTCCAACTTCAGCCCTAGCCTCAGCCACAGCCTCAGATCTAGCCTCAGATCCAGCCTCAGCCACAGCGTCAGCTACAGCCTCAGCTACAGCCTCAGCTCCAACCTCAGCCACGGCCTCAGATCTAGCTTCAGATCCGGCCTCAGCTCCAACCTCAGCCACAGCCTCAGCCACAGCCTCTGCCACAGCCTTAGCTCCAGCCTCAGCCACAGCCTCACCTGGAGCCTCACAGCCAGCCTCAGATCCAGCCTCAGCCCCAGCCTTAGTTGGAGCCTCACATCCAGCCTCAGCTCCAGCCCCAGCCACAGCCTCAGTCTTAGCCTCAGCCTCAGCCCCAGCCTCAGCCCCAGCCTCAGCCTCAGCTCCAGCTCCAGCCTCAGCTCCAGCTCCAGCCTCAGCTCCAGCTCCAGCTCCAGCTCCAGCCTCAGCTCCAGCTCCAGCTCCAGCCCCAGCCTCAGCCTCAGCCTCAGCTCCAGCTCCAGCTCCAGCTCCAGCCTCAGCCTCAGCCTCAGCCTCAGCTCCAGCTCCAGCTCCAGCTCCAGCTCCAGCTCCAGCTCCATCTCCGGCTCCAGTCTCAGTCTCAACCTCCACTCCAGCCTCAACTCCAACCTCAGCTCCAGCCTCATCCAGAGCCTTAGCTCCAGTCTCAGCCTCAGCTCTGGCCTCAGCTCCACCCTCAACTCCAACTTCAGCTCCAGCCTCAGCCTCAGCCTCAGCTCCAGCCTCAGTGCCCCCACAGGAACCGAGAGAAGCTGCCTCCTCAGATTGGACAGAGGACCCCAGACTGGCCTTCTTCTCCTCCTCTACTCCAGAACTAATGGCAGTCTCTTCCTTGGTCCCTGCTGGGGATTCACTGCTGGCCTCACTCTTACTACCAGGCATGGACACAATACCAGCTCCTTCTGCGGTCCAGCACCACGACCCTATAAAGGCCTCACTCCCAGGCCCAAACCAGAATCCTTCATTGGCCTCCACCTCAGCACTCACCAAGAACTTTCCACTGGCCTGGTCCTCCGACCTAGCCCAGGCCCCTCCACTGGCCTGGTCCTCAGGGCCCGGCCTTGACCCTCCACTGGCCTCATTCCCAGGCCTGGACACCGCCCAGGAATCTCCACTGGCCTGGCTCCCGGCACCAGCCCAGGAGCTTCCTCCACTGGCCTGATCCTCAAATGCAGGTTTGGAGCAGCCACCAGTCTGAGTCCCAGGCCCAATCCAGGACCCTCCGCTCACCTGGCTCCCGGTGACAGCCCAGGATCCAGCGCTGGACTGGTCTGTGGGACCTGGTCTAGAGCCTCCAATGATATAGCCACCGGTTCCAACCCAGGAACTTCCTCCACTGGTCTGAGCCTCAGGTCCGGGCCTGGACCCTCCACTGGCCTGCTCTCCGGCACCAGCCCAGAACCCTGCTACAATGGCCTGATTCTCAAATCCAGGTCTGGAACAGCTACCAGACTGATCCCCGGCCACAGCCCAGGACACTCCACTGACTTGGGTCCCAGTGACAGCCCAGGATCCACCACTCGGCTGGCTCATGGGCCCTGGCCTGGATCCCCCAACATCCTGACCAACGGTTCCGATCCAGGACGCTCCTCCACTGGTCTGACTCCCAGTGTAAGCACAGAACCATCCACTAGTCTGGTCCCCAGTAACGGGCCAGGAACTTCCACTGGATTGGACCGTAGGCACCAGCCGAGATGCTCCACCAGACTGGTCCCCAGCACTGGCCCAGCATCCTCCTCCACTGGCCTGATCCTCAAATACAGGCTTGGCCGCGCTACCAGCCGGCTCGGCAGCCCCAGCCTGGGGCTGTCCATTGGCCTGGTCTACAGACCCAACCAAGAAGCTTCCGCTGATTTGATTCCCCGAATCTGCCCAGGATCTTCCACTGGACTGATCCTCGGGCCCCGACTTGGCCTCTCCACCAGCCTGACCAACGGTCCCAGCCCAGGACCCTTCAGCACTAGCCTGAGTCTCAAAACTCGGCTTGGATTCACCACCAGACTGATCACCAGTCCCAGTCCAGGACCCTCCACCAGCCTGATCCCCAGTGCCAGCCCAAGTCCCACTAGCAGACTGGTCTACAGGGCCAAGCCTGGACCCACCACTGGCTGGCTCCGTAGTATCCCCCCAAGACCTTCCACTGGACTGGTCCTCCGGTCCCAACCTGGACTCTCCACTGGTCTGGCCAACAGCTCCAGCCCAGGCCCCTTTTTCGCTAGCCTGCTCCTGACCAGGCTGACTGCTAGTCACAGCCCAGGACGCTCCACTGGCCTGGTCCACAGCACCAGTCCAGTAGCCAATGCTGACAATGTTTCCAGCTCCAGCCCAAGACACTGCACTAGCCTGGTTCTCAGCCACAGCCCAGGACCCTCCAGTAGCCTGGTCCACAACCCAGGACACTCCACTGGCCTGGGCTGCTGGCCAAGACCCATCACTGACCTGACTCACAACCCAGGGCCCAGCAATGGCCTGGTTCGCAGAGACAACCCAAGACCCTGCACTGGCCTGGTTCTCAGCCCCGATCCATGTCGCTCCGATGGTCTTGTTTTCGGCCACTGCCCAGGAGCCCCCGGTGGCCTTGTCTCCAGTCCATGATGCCTCGCTAGCCTGAGCCCCAGCCCAGACCGCTCCACTGGCCTGGTCCCCAGCTCCCACCCAGGACCCAGAGGCAGCGACCTCATTCTCAGCCCTAGCCCCAGTCCAGGACTTGACGCTGGTGTCTTCACAAGCCACGGCCCAAGAACTGACGGCGCCAGGCTTATCAGCAGCCCCGCTCCAGGACCGGATGCTGGCTCCGTTCTCATCGTCCGCCCAGGACACGCTGTTCTCCCAGTCTCCATCCATGGCCTGAAACCTAAACTTGATCCACCGTTCAGCGGCAATCCAGTCCTCCACACCGATTCCGTTCCAGTAGTAGTCGTGAGCGTTAGGCTGAGTCCGTCTGCCAGCCTGAGTGTCTGTCCCACCCTGGGCCTCAGAAGTAGACACAGCCCCAGCTTGAGGCATGGCGTACACCCCGGCTCCTGCCGCAGCTTGGGCCTCGGAACTGGACGTGGTCTTGTCCCTTGCCCCCATCAAGGCCACATCCTGGGAACTGGCCGCAGTCTGGGATTGAGAGGAGCCCTTTGTACCTGACCGGGACCCTGCCTTCGACGCAGCACTGGAATTGCCCCTCACTTTATTCCTGGCACCAAGCAAGGCCTCATTCTGGGCATGGGCCGCAGCCTGGGGCTGGGCAGAGCCCATGGGACCTGCTGCGGCCTCCGCCTTCGGCAAAGCACTGGAATTGCCCCTGACCTTATTCCTGGCACCAAGCAAGTTCTCGCTCTGGGAACTGACTGCAGGCTGGGGCTGGATCGAGTCTGTCGTGTTGGCCCCAGCCCCTGACTTAGGCACAGCACCAGAATTGCCCCTGATCTTGTTCTTGGCGCCAAGCAAGGACTCACCCTGGGAAGTGGCCACAGCCTTGGGATGACCGGAGCCCATCGTACCTGCCCCAGCCTCTGGTTTACACAGAGCATTGGAATTGCCCCTGACCTTAGTCCTGGCACCGGTCAAGGCCTCACCTTGGAAACTGGCCAAAGCCTGGGGATAGGCAGAGCCCGTTGTATCCACCCCAGTAGCACTGGGATGACACTTAACTTTATTCTTGGCACCAGACAAGGCCTCACCCTGGGAACTCGCCGTAGTCTGGGGCTGGGCAGAGCCTGGTGCATCTGGCCCAGCCCCTGCCTTAGACACAGCATTGCGACTGCCCCTGACCTTAGTCCTGGCGCCAGCCAAGGTCTCACCCTGGGAACTGGCCACAGCCTGGGGCTGGGCACAGCCCGTTGTACCTGCCACAGCCTCAGCCTTAGGCATGGGGTTGGCATTGCCCTTGACCTTGTTCCTGGTACTGGGCAAGGCCTCGTTCTGAAAACTGGCCACAGCCTGGGGCTGAGCACAGCCCATGGTACCTTCTGCAGCCCCTGCCTTGGGTACAGAATTGGCATTGCCCCTGGCCTTATTCTTGGCACCGGGCAAGGTCTCGCCCTGGGAACTGGCGGCAGCCTGGGGTTGACCGCAGGTCTTCTGGTCGGTCTTAGCCCCTGCTTTAGAAACGGCATTCGAATCGCCCCGACCATCAACCGGGGCATCAGGCAGGGCCTCGGCTTGGGTCCTGGTCCCAGCCTGAGTCTGTGCACAGGTTTTCACATCTGTCCCGACCCCCGCCTTGCATTTGGCTTTGGCTTTGCCCCGAGCCTTTCCTTTAGCATTAGGTAAGGCTTCTCCCTGGCTCAGGGCTGGAGCCTCAGCTTCGTCCTTGGACACGGTGTTGGCATTGCCCTTCGCCTTGATCCTGCCGTTCAGCAAGGCATCACCCTGGCTGTTGGCCACAGGCTGAGACTGGGGGCAAGACAGCATGTCTATCCCAGCTCCTGCCTTGGCGATGACACTGGGATTGCTTCTGGTCTTATCCCCGGTGTCAGGCAAGGCCTCGGCCTGACCATTGCTCCTAGCATTTGCCTTGGCCCCTGCTTTAGCCACGGCACTGGGGTTCCCTCTGCCCTTAACTTTGGCATCGGGCACGGCCTCAACCTGAGCACTGGCTGCTGCAGGAGCCTGAGCAGCAGCCCGAGTATCAACTCCGGTCATCACCTTAGGTACCACAGTGGGATTTCCCCAGCTATCGACCCAGGCTGCAGACGTGGCCTCAGCCTGCTTCCTGGCCACAATCTGAGGATGTATTATGCAAGATCTCATATCTGCCCCTGCTGCTGGCTGCCACATGGCATTGGTATTAGCCCAGGCATCGACCCTGGTCCCGGGTATGACCTCAGCCTGGGTCATGGCAATGATTTGAGGCTGGGCAAAAGCCCTGGTGTCTACCCAGCACCCTGACGTGAACGTGAGGCCTGCATCCCCAGCACCAGGCATATCATGCTCCAGGATCTTGGCCACAGCCTGAGACTGTGCGCAGGACTTCAGGTCCACTCCAGCCACTGCCCTGGGCATGCCACTGGGATTTTCCTTAGCATCCACCGTGGCGCCAGGCCTAGCCTCAGATTGAGTCTTAGCCACACTCACAGTCTCTTCCAGGATTCTTGTCTTGGTCTCAGTCACGATTCCAGCATTGCTCACCGTCCCGATCTTGACCACTTCCTTGGTCACTGCCAAGACCTCGCTCTGCGTCACCGTCACTCTGTTAATCTCTGTCTCTTTTGTGGCCGATGCACGAGCTTCAACAACTTTAGTGTGGGCTGTGACTTCTTTCTTGGCCTCTGACCTGGAGGCTGGTGCCCAGGCTTTAGCCTTGGTCTGGGTCACGGCCTCTTTCCTGCCTACTCTCCTGGCCTCAGCCTCAGTTTGGGTCACTGCTTCCTTCACGGGCACTTCCCTGGCTTCGGCCTCAGTCAGGGTCACTGCCTCTGCCATGACCAGTGATCCAACCACTGATATGGCCTCAGGCTGAGTGTCCATATCCGCCCCAGTCATCGTGTCTGATGGACAGTCGACTTGGGGTCTGGCTACGGCAGTGACCTCAGCCTCCACTTCCTCCCCAGACCCACTTCCTGCTGCTTCAGTTTCTTTTGCAGTCTTGGTCTTGGGTCTAGTCTCAGCCTCTGCCCCAGCCAGGGCTTCACTCGTGGCCAAGGTCTGGTTCTGTCCTCCAACCACAGTCTCTGTCTTGACACTGGCCCCATTTTGGGCAAGATTCCTCACACTCTGAGCTCTTCCCTTGGTTAATCTATAAATGTAGTAGCAGGTGCCAGCCCAGATCACCAGTCCTGCGGTCGCCCAGCCTACTTCCTGAACGCGGCCCATGTAATCACCCCCGCTGAAGGCACGAACAAGGTAGAGGGGGGCTCACTCGGGCTGAAGCAAGAGGATGATAGGTCTGGACGAAGGCCTGTGAGGGTGCTGGTCTTCGGCCGAACAAAGGCCACTGCAGCTGACACTGGAGATGGACCTAGAAGTGGAGGAAGGAAATGAACTAAAATGTCTCTCCTAATCCCATTGCATCATAGAGCGGGATGCATGGAGGAAGAGGAAAGGGTAGAAGTTCTGTGCTTACTGGGAGAAGAAAATGGTAAGCCAACTGTCCACGCCCTTTGTTTCATCCTCTCCCCTAATGTCTTCCCTAAAGCCCAGTCATTTCCCCCCAAGGCACTGCCAAATACCAGGCTATGTCTGGAAGGACAGCGGGAGGGCTGCTGACGAGTGGGAGAAACTGCGCAGCCCCCAGGCCTTGGTTTTGTACTAGACCTCCTGGGGCCACCATTTCCACCGGTCTCCCACTCGCATACCAACCTGTAATGATCCAAGGCAGTTCCCTCCTTTCCTTCTCTTGCTTGGTGATACACCCTAAAGTAGACATAGACGAGACCTTTGCAACCTAAAGACAGACAGACAGACAGACAAAGGGAGGGACAGATGGGAGTGGAGAGTATGTTCTTCATGGACAGGCAGATTATTAGCCAGCTACCTCTTTACCCCCCTTGGGTCCCTCCCCCCCCCCAGGTGTTGCCACACTCTTTCTCCCATACCAAAATTCAGGTGAGGATTTCAGGTAAGTGGCAGGGATGGTGGGAAAGGGACCGGCTGAGGATCTTCCAGACCAGATACAGGCCCTTCCTGGATACACACCGCTCTCCACTAGCCCACCCTAGAAGGCTACCCAGGCAGTACCCACCCTCTTACCGGTCTATACTGATCAGAGACAATTTCCTCCTTGTTTCTTTGCTTCCAGTGATCTCAAGCCCTGCAGCAGACATGCAGGCAGATCTACAGACAAGTGAACACACAGGAGGTAATGGAGACCTAGTCCTTGCTCCAATAGACAAGCTCCCTTCGCTCTTGACCCCAAGACCTGCCTTGCCAGGGCCCCGGTCCAGCTTACTAATGCGTCTCATCTTGTGATTCCCCTGCTCAAGACTCCTCAGTCACACTCTAGTCCATCCACCCTAACCCTGGTATTCCTGCAGATTTCTGCACTGAAACCAATCGGGAGGGTAGCAGCAGTGTGGAAAGCCAGCAGGGAAGTGCCTTCCACTGAGACCCTCTGGGATCTCAGCCACCTGCTTGGCCCACCCTCTCGTCACCCCCAGGCACTGTCCACCTTGGCACCAACCTCCATAGCTCCAGGCCAGTCTCCCCCTCTTTTCCCCGTTTCTGGTGGTAAACAGCCCTACTGCAAATCTATTAGAAGACCTAGGAACAGATAGAGAAAAGAAGGAAAGTAAGCATTGAGCGCTTGTGACATCTTAGCATCTAACACAGAGTTGCTGCATCTACCATTCTGTGTTTAGAGCTTTGTTCTCTACCGGGCATAACCTAGGGTTTCCCCAGCGCTGAAAAGGGCAGTGTGGAGAAGGGAGATAGGCAAAGTAAAAGGGCAGGGAAAAAGGCAAATAATAATAATAATAATAATAATAATTACTATTTTTTTTTGCGGTACTGGGGATTGAACTCAGGGGAATTCTACCTCCGAGCTACACCCCCAGCCCTATTTTTTTTTATTCTTTATTTTGAAACCGGGTCTCACTAAGTTGCGGAGTGCCTCACTAGGTAGCTGAGGCTGGCCGTGAACCCGGATCCTCCGGTCTCAGCCTCCCGAATCCTGGGATTACAAGCGTGCGCCACCACACCTGGCTATAATAATTACTATTACTATTATTATCTTTGTTGGCTACAGATTGAACCCAGGGGCATTCTACCTCTGAGCTATACCTCCAGCTGCTTTTTTATTTTGTTTTGTTTTGAAAACAGGGTCTCAGTTAATTGTTGAGGGTCTGGCTAAATTGCTGAGGCTGGCTTCAAACCAGCAATCCTATTTTAGTCTCCCAAGTACTGGGATTAGAGACATATTATTTAATATTATTTATGTGTTTATTTATGTATTTATCTATTTCTTTTGGAGCCAGGAATAGAACCCAGGGGTGTTCTACCTCCTAATTACATCCCCACCCTATTTTCTATTATTTTTGTTTTGAAACAGGGTTTTGCTAAGTTGCCAAGGGTCTTACTAAATTGCTGAAGTGGGCCTCAAACCCACGGTCCTCCTGTCTCAGCCTCCCAAGTACTGGGATTACAGGTGTGGGCCACAACACCTGACAAGGCAATTTATTTATATATATATTTATTTATTTATTTATTTATTGCGGTATTGGGGATTGAATCCAGGGGCATCCTCCAAGCTACACCCTCAATCCTATTTTTTATTCTTTATTTTTTTAATTAATTAATTTATTTATTTTTGCATGGATTTTTATACATTTCTTGGGTACAATAGGGTTAATCACACATTTTTGTTGGGTACAAGCTAGTACAGGTAAAGACATCCATGCACATATTTCTCATTTTTATTCTTTATTTTTGAAACAAGGTCTCACTAAGTAGCTGAGGCTGGCTTCGAACCTGCTATCCTCCTGTCTCAGCCTCCCAAGTACTGAGATCACAAGCGTGGGCCACCACGCCCCACTTATGGGCAAATTATTTTAAAACCACCTGTCGGGTTCTATGGTCTCTCCCAAAAGTCCACCATTTTCTTCATCAAGACGGTCAGGTAGGCAGGGGTATCTGGAAAGCTAGAATATGGTAGAAGAGACGGAGGCCTCCAGATCCCATGATTCTAGAATCATGGCCTACTGCCATCGGCTTCCCCTGAAACCCATCACAGAAAATACAAGGTGTGGGGGAGGGCTTTTGCTTCTGCAAAATCATTATCCTCTACCCCTCAAGGCTACCTCAAAAACGACTAATATCGTTTGATAAACCAATTCGTATGTTCTCAATATTATCTGAAGCACAAATAAAGGCATCTGGAGAAACGATTGCTATCTTTATCGGATTTCAACGTACAATTGAAGCGAAGAGTCCGGAGCTTGCTAAGGAAAGTCAGTTTAGGGAAAGTTCCCTAGCTAGCCCCACCCCACAGCCGAATCCGATAGCGGCATCCGAGTGCCTGTCATACAGAGAATTCATATGGAACTCCAACGATTCACACCCGGTGGCCATGCTCCCACTAACCTCCATGGATCTGTGCAGTTTCCTCCTCTCCTTCTTGCCTCGCCTCGCCACAAACAGTGTCACACCGAACTATTGTCAGAAAGAGGCGAGAGAAAAGGGATTGAGCGCTGCGACCAGCACCCAGGCCACGGAGCCCAAGGCCGCCTCCTTGCCGGATTCGGGAACCCTGTTGTCAGACGTCCCTCCCCTCGTTCGGAGACACCACCCCTACCAACCCCGCCGTCCAGTCGCTAAAGGCCCACCATTTTCTCTGCAAACGCCACCGTGGCGCGTCCCTGCCTCTGAAAAGAGCAGGAAGCCGGCGGACATGTGCGGTCGGTGATGAGAGGGAGGGAGAGAGGGAAGATGGGCGTCTCCATCAGGATTTCCCTCCGGAGACACTCTCCCCACCCGTCGCCCTGTCAAAGCCCAGGGTTCCCCGCACAGATTTGCTCGCTCGGGGGTAGGGAGGCTAGCGCGAATCGGAGGCAAAAAGGCTCCGGGAGCTGGAGCCTGCAGGGACACCTCCTCAACCCTCCCCTGCGCCCGCCGCCGGCTCGGCGAGCTGCTGCCGGCCTGGCCGCGGCGCCGGGGCCCGGGGCCCTTACCTGCTCCGCTCGCCCGGGGCTCGATGCCAGCCCGCCGCGCGCAGGGCAGCGGGGAGCTGGTGGCCAGACGCGAGTGACGACTGCACAGAGGGCTGCGTCGCTCTGCAGCTCCGGGTCACGTGAGGGCCGCGCGTCAGCGCTAGCCCTCCTCCCTACAACCCCCCACCCGCCGGCAGGCAGTCAACAGGACCCCCTTCCGCAGGCACTGACGCCCCCCTCCTCCCGCCGGCGCGCGGTGCCCTAGCGCGCACGATCCTGTCACTCATCGCCGTCCTCTCCAATCTGAGAGCCCACAAGTGGCATCACCGCCTTGCGGTTGGAGTTTGCCCGTCTCCGGTTACCAGGGAGGGTCTGTACCCCCCACCCACTCCCAGGCCTCGGTTGTAGCCTTTTCTGAATCTTTGAGGAATCCTTTCTTTTCCTCTTAAGCTGCCAGATCAATGCTCCCCACCCGCCTCCTAGACAACCTGCCTTCTCTTAGTACCTACAGCGCCAGCACCAAGTTGGCTGGGGAAGGAGGTGTCGGGAAGGAAAGCAGAGAGTGCAAGTAGAGCCTTAACTTTCTTTTATATGTCCATTGTTGTCTTTTAACATCACTTTCTTACAATGGGAAAATGCAGCCAGGTCATTTTTCATTCCACATTAAAATATTCAGGTTGGGAAAATAACAAAAGACTAATTCATTCGTTTATATTATTTGTGCTGCTTTTAAAATGTGGGGTTTTGCTTTGCTTTGCTTTGCTTTGTTTGGTTTGGTACTGAGGATTGAACCCAGGGGCATTCTACCTCCAAGCCACACCCCCAGGCCTTTTTAATTTTTGTTTCCAAATGGGGTCTCCTATGTCGCCAAGGGTCTCACTAAGTTGTTGAGTCTGGCCTTGAACCTGCGTTTTTTTTTTTTTTTTTAAAAAGAAAGGATTTCTAGTTGCTATAAACTATTTCACAGCTTTCAGAACACACTAGTAATTATTGACATTTTAATACAAAATTTTTTCTAAACAAAACCAGCGTGTTTTTTGGTGTGATTTATGAAATACTATTTGGAAAGACATTTGATTTCTAATCTCGGCAATTTTACAAAATACAATTATATATTCGTGTGTGTGTATAACATTTTGAAATTCTGGCTGAATGGATGCTGTCCTGTCAGGGTCTCCAGGCTTCAGAGGTGCCTCCTGGTTCATTTAATGAAGACCCAAATCTTGATGAACCTAGTGCCTTACAAGCTAGTGACTTCACAGATTAACCAGCTTTCCTTTTCTTTTAAAAATATTTATTTGTGCATTCTAATTATAACCAGATTTCTATTCAAGGACCTTTATTTAGATTTTTACATAAGCATGTAATCAAATCAGTCTTACCACACCCATTAAAGGACCGACTGTTATCCCATGGATGGAGAGGAGACTCAACAGGTGGAATTTACATTCATCAGGACACTGGTCAGATATCTCTGGTATCTGCCATCTATGTACAATCTGTCACCATAGCAGTGGCATGTGTGCTGCATTTTCCAAGTGGCAGTGCTGGGAGGGTCTGTAACCGCCCTCATGCTCCTGGCATTTTTCCCTCACAATTTGAAGGACAAGATTCAGGATTTCTATCAGTCACCAAAAAGACACCTTTTCACTTCTTGCCTTGGTACAATTTCACTGCATCACTCGCATAAGCCCCTCAGAATAATCCCAGGGCTCAGGGACAAAATATGCAGAAGTTACTCCCCAGACACCCACCTGTCACCAGGGAGTCAGACTCTAAATATAGACCCTCCAGGCGGCCTCTTTCTTAGAATGTTGAAATATGACACCCGGGCTAGCAGAGGCCCTCCCCGTGAGGGGCCCCTTGTGCAGGAGGCCCTTTCAGGAGGTGAGCCAGGGAGCCCATAATGACAAAGGACCTTACTAATGGCTTCTCAGAACTCCAATTCACTTTCTCTACCAATGGAAAACATTAAAGAAGTGATTACATAGCATTTCAAAACTTTGGTAGTTAAAAAAAAAAACGTAGGCATTGGATGTCAAAGGGCTCATTTTTTATTTTAAAACCATTACAAATCATTAATAAAACGATAAGCCGATAGAAAAATATGCCAAAGATACGAACAGATTTGTTCACATAGAAGAATAGAAATGGCTGATAAACTCGCGAGAAGATGCTCCACTTCAAAGATATGCAAATCAAAACAACTCACAATGCCTTACTCTGTTTCAGCTAGAGGTTTGTCAAAATTAGAGATTTAATAATATTATTGACTGATTTGTGAAGAACTGGACACTCCCACACTCTGTTGATTCAACCTTTTTGTGGAGGACAATTTGCCAGAATCTATTTAATGATAAATATAATAACCTACCAAAATTCTGTGATCCAGCAACTCCATTCCCTGGTGTTTTGCTAACTTATATACTTACACAATTTCTTAAAGATTGTATATCTATAAGGATATTTATTGCAGTGCTAGTAAAGTTAAACAAAAAACCTGAAGCAACATGAAACAATCATCAATAGGGGAGAGATTAGTCAGGTGTGCTGGTGCATGCCCAATACTTGAGTAGCTGAGACAGGAGGATCACAGGTTTGAAGCCAGCCTTAGCAACTTAGAAGGGATGGGAATGTAGCTTCAGGTAGAATACCTCTGGGTTCAGTCCCTACTACCACAAAAAATAAGGAGAGATTAAATAAATTGTGTTATATTTATACAATGTATAAATTGCACAAAATAGAATTCTTTTTTTTCTCTCTAGCTTTACCATATAAGAGGAAACATATGACCCTGGACTCGCTACATCTACCTTATTTCACTTAACATGATGCTTCTAGTTCCATCCATTTTCTGGCAAATGACATGACTTTGTGTCTTTATGGTTGAATAAGACTCCATTGTGTACGTATACCACATTTTCTTTATGCATTCACCTGTTGACGGACACCTAGGCTGGTTCCATAACATGGCTATTGTGCATTGTGCTGCTATTAACATGGGTACCCAAGGATGGCATAGCTGATCATAGTAGTTGGTAGGAAGGTAAATTAATACAACCACTACGGAAGTCAGCATGAGCGTTTCCCAAAGACTAGGAATGGAACTACTACTCTCCCCATCCTCGCCAGCATTCACTGTTACTTGTATTATTGATGATTGCCATTCTAATTCGAGTGAAATGAAATCTCAGTAGAAATGTAATCTCAGTTTTGATTTGCATTTTCCTGATTGCTAGAGATATGAACTTTTTCATCGATTTATTGGCCATTTGTACTCCTTCTTTTGATAAGTATTCCTTTCTTTCGTTCATTTGCCTATTTATTGATTGGATTACTTGTTTCACAGGTGCTACATGTTGTAAGTTCTTTATATATTCTGGATATTAATCCTCTGTTGGGAGTGTAGCTAACAAATCTCTCCCTTTCTGTAGACTCTCTCTTCCGTGATATTGATTGTTTCCTTTGCTGTGTGGAAGCTTTTTAATGTGATGTCATCCCTTTTATTAATTCTTGGTATTATTTCCTGAGCTTTAGGAGTCCTATTGAGGAAGTCATTTTCTGTGTCTGTATGTTGGAGTGCTGCCCTTATGTTCACCTCTAGCAGTTGCACGTTTCTGGTCTATTTCCTAGGTTTTGGTACAGTTTGAGTTGACTTTTGTGTAAGGTGAGAGAGAAGGCTCTAGCTTCATTCTTCTACATAGGGCTATCCCATTTCCCTAGCACCATTTGTTAAAGTGGTTGTCTTTTCTCCAAAATGTTTTTGGTACCTATGCCAAAGACCAGATGACTATATCTGTGTGAGTTTGTCTCTGTGTCTTCTATTCTATTCCACTGGTCTACATGTCTGTTTTCATGCCAGTACTATAGCTCTGTAATTTAATTTGAAGTTGAAATCGTCATGCCTCCAGCATCGCTTTTTTTTTGCCCAGGATTGTTTTGGCTATTCTGAGTCTTTTATTATTCATATGAATTGTAGGACTGTTTTTTCTAGTTCTGTGAAGAATGTTATTTGTATTTTTCCCAACCCTAGCATATATGTCATTGGTACTTTGATGGAGATTGCACTAAATTTGTATATTTGGGGTACTATGACCATTTCAAAAATGTTAATTCTGTCCATCCATCAACATGGGAGTTATTTTCATCTTTTAACCTTATTCTATTTTATTGTTTTTTTTTTCTTTTTTGGTGTCCTGTAATTTTTGTTGGAAAGGTCTTATACCTCTTTGGTTGGATTTATTACTAAGTATTTTATTTTTTTGAGACCATTGTGAATGGAATTGTTTTCCTGATTTCTTTTTTACTGCATTCATTATTAGTATACAGAAAAGCTATTGATTTTTGTATGTTGATTTTGGATTCTGATGCTTTCCTGAATTTATCAGTTCTAGAAATATTCTAGTGGAGCTTTTAGGATCTTCTAAGAATACATTTTACTATAAGATTCAAACTCAGAAAAAGCAGTAGCACCCTTTGAACTCCACTATCCTCATCCAAATCACAGGTATCTCCCCATTGCTAGATGTTTGGTGTATTAAATTATTTTCTATATATTATATAGACATATATGTCTTATTAAAGCACACAAATAGGATGATATTTAATATTTGGTTTTGAAACTTGGTTTACTTTCATTTAAAATTAGGCAGCAATGAGTTCAATATGTCAGTATAATTAAAGCTGCCTCATTATTTTTAACTGCTGCATAGTATTTGGTGGTTTGATTATGCTACTACTTATTTAAATATCTATCCCTGTCAATTAACATAAAATTGTATGGGTCTGAGTCTAATAAAAAAAGAGTTCAATGAACTATCTGGTACATACAACTTTGGGATAATTTTAGGGATATCCTACAGTAAATCAACTTGTTTGGTTAAGGGAATGAGATTTTATATATTTGGTACTGCCAAAAGAAGGATATGTGATTTTACATGGTTAGTGAATATAGTGCCAAACTGTCCTCCGAAAAGGAGCCAAGTTACACCCTCATCACATGACAGGACCTGTTCCCAGATTCTTGTGTGCACTGCATGTTGGTAATTTGTACCAATATAAAAAGCAAAATAGTGTTGTATGACCCTTTGTTAATTCACATTTCCTAAGTATATTATCTTGACCATAATTTCACATGCTTATTGTCAATTTTCATTTCTTTTTAACATTTTTATTGGTGCATTGTAATTATACATCATAGTGAGGTTCAAAATGATAAAAATCTATATCATTTGACACATGTCCTTCCATGCCCCCCATACATGTTAGTGACATTGGTAGTGATACACCTTCATATATGGACATAAAATTATTTTCTCTGTTTCCTTCCTCAAGCCTCCTTTTCCCCTTCCCTCCCTCCCTCTTCCAGCCCCCCCCCCACTATTCTCTCTAGCTCCCACATGTGAGAGCAAACATGTGACCCTTGACTTTCTGTCTCTGGCTGATCCCATTTAGCATCATATTCTCTAGTTCCATCAATTTTCCTGCAAATGACACATTTTTGTTCCTCTGTTTGGATGAGTAAAATTTCATTATGTATGCAAACCACATTTTCTTTATCCATTCACTTATTGATGGACACCTAGTTTGGTTCCATAATTTGGCTATTATAAATTGTGCTGCAATAAACATGGGTATTCATGTATCACTATAGTATTCTCTGAGAATTAGTAATTCATGTCCTTTCAGTATTTTTCTATTCAGCTGTATTTTCTCACTGATTTATAGTTCATTATGTATCTCTGTATATTGGTTATTTTTCTGCTAAATAGGTCATACATATATTCTTCCAATCTGTCAATATCATCTTAATTTTATGTTATTATTTAATATTCAGGATTTTACATTTTGATGATCAAAAAGTTTAACTTAATATATGATTCTCATTCTCTCTCTCATACATATATTCAAATGTATAGTTCAATCTCAGCACCATTTATATAACAGTTCATTACTCCCCAACTAACTTAAAAAGCTGACTTGCCATATGTTCAATTCTCATTTATACTCAGATATGTTTCATAGACTGATTTTTCTCTTCCATTGGTATATGTGTATATTATTGCCTTAATATCCCACTTTTAAATAGTGTACCTTTGTGGCAAAGTCTTGCATCTGGAAGAAATTATTCATTGCTTTGCTTTTTAAAAATATTTTTGGGCTGGGCAGGGTGGGGCATGCTTGTAATCCTAGTACTTGGGAGACTGAGACAGGAGGATCGCAGGTTCAAAGCCAGGCTCAGCACCCTAGCAAAACCTTGTTTCAAAAAAAAAAAAAAAATTAAAAACGGCTTGGAGTGTAGCTCGGAGGCAGAATACCTCTGGATTTAATCCCCAGTACAAAAACCTTAAACATGCCGGGCATGGTGGCGCACGCTTGTAATCCCAGCATTCGGGAGGCTGAGACCAGAGGATCCGGGTTCGCGGCCAGTCTCAGCTAACTAGTGAGGCATTCCGCAACTTAGTGAGACCTTGTTTTAAAATAAAGAATAAAAAATAGGGCTGGGGGTATAACTCGGAGGTAGAATGCCTCTGAGTTCAATCCCCAGTACTGGGAAAAAAAATAAATAAACCTTAAACATTAAAAACTGAAAAATAAAATAGGGCTGAGGTATATAGCTCAGAGGTAGAAGGCCCCTGGGTATCTCCAGCACCCCACAAAAAAATTTTGGGGTATGCTTGGGCATTTCAAGTGAAGTTCTGATTTTCATTATTTAATAGATTTTAAAAATATCATTTTATTTTTATTTAATTATTCATTGTACATATAATAATTATATATATTTAGAGCTACAATGTTATGTTTTAAAACATGTATACATTATTTTCTAATCAAATCAGAGTAAGCACTATTCTACCCTCAACTTCTATAAGATCAACTTTTTAAAATTCCACATATAGCCAGGCGTGGTGGCGCACGCTTGTAATCCCAGCATTTGGGAGGCTGAGACCGGAGGATCCGGGTTCGCGGTCAGCCTCAGCTACCTAGTGAGGCACTCCGCAATTTAGTGAGACTCGGTTTCAAAATAAAGAATAAAAAACAGGGCTGCGGGTATAGCTTGGAGGTAGAATGCCCCTGAGTTCAATCCCCAGTACCGCAAAAATAAAATAAAATAAAATAAAATTCCACATATAAGCCGGGCGTGGTGGCGCAGGCTTGTAATCCCAGCATTTGGGAGGCTGAGACCGGAGGATCTGGGTTTGAGACCAGCCTCAGCTACCTAGTGAGGCACTCCGCAACTTAGTGAGACTCGGTTTCAAAATAAAGAATAAAAAACAGGGCTGAGGGTATAGCTCGGAGGTAGAATGCCCCTGGGTTCAATCCCCAGTACCAATATAAATAAATAAAATAAAATAAAATTCCACATATGAGAGAGCTCAGATGGTATTTGCTATTTCTGTGCCTAACTTATTGCACTTTAACATAATGTCCTCCAGCCTCATCCATATTGTCACGAAGGACAGAATTTAACCCTTTTTTGCTGAATATTAGTCCATTGTTTGTATATACCACACTACTCATTTTGTCCATCGATGGCATTGAGGTTGTTTCCATGTCTTGGTTATTATGAATAGTGGAACAATAAACATGAGAGTGCAGACATCACTTGTCATACTGATTTTATTTTCTTTGGATATATACTCAATAGTAAAATTGCTGGATCATATGGTAGTGCTATTTCTAGTTTTCTCGGGAAACTGTATAGTGTTTTCCATAATGGATGTACCAATTCACATTGCCACCAACAGTGTAAGCATAAGGATTCCCCTTTCTCTGCATCCTCTCCAGCAATTTGTTATTGTCTGTTTATGACAGTCATTCTAACTGGGGAGAGGTGATAATTTAATTGTGGTTTTGATTTGCACTTCTTTGATGTCTACTGATGTTAAGCATTTTTTCATACCCTTATTGCCCACTTGTATGTCTACTCTGGAGAAGTGTCTATTCAAGTCTTTTACCCACTGGAACCACAAAATCTCTGAATGGCCAAAGCAAGCATGAGCATCATACTCCTAGCGTTCAAAACATTCTAGGTAGCTATAGTAACCAAAATATCATAATATTGACATAAAAACACACATAGAGCCCAATGGAACAGAGTAGAGAGCCCCCAAATAAACCCATACATGCATTTACAGTGAACTGATTTCCTACAAAGGTTCTAAGGACACTCAATAGGGAAAAGACAGTCTCTTTAATAAATGTTACTAGGAAAACTGAATATCCACATGAAGAGGAATGAAATTAGACTGTTATCTCTCAGCATATATAAAAGTCAACACAAAATGAATTAGAGACTCAACTATATATAAAACCTGAAAATATGAAATTACTAGAAGAAAACACAGGGGAAATGTTCCTTGACATCAGTCTGAGCAAGGATTTTTTTAGACAGGACCTTAAAATCATGAGCAACAAAAGCAAAAATAAAAAATAGGAATACATCCAACTAAAAAACACACAAAAGAAACAATCAATCAAGTGAAGAGACAATCTACAGAATGGAAGAAAATATTTGCAAATTAGATATCTGACAAAGGATCAGCATCTATAAGGAACTCAACTCAATAGCAAAAAGATTTAATTTTTAAAAATCCTGTTGGACTTTTCATTGGGATTTCAATGAATTATGGATTAACTTGGGGAATAATTAAAATCTTAGTAATAAATCATTTTCATTCCTGGTCATGGAGTATTTCTGAAATTTATTCATATTCTCTTTTGTGTCCTTCAGGAAAATTGTAGTTTTTTACTAGCTGTATTCCCTATTTCGTAGTATTTGTGAATGATGGCATTTTGTTCATTATATTCTCTCTTCATTGTTTAGGAAAATAATCTCACTAGTTTTATAAAAATTCTGTATGCTCATTATGAAGAAGCAATGCAATGAAACAATGTGCCAAGTTGAAAGATAAAATATCACTCAGATTCTAGCACTGTGAAATAACCAAACTTTCAAAAAATATTTAAATGCCTTCAGCCAGGCATGGTGGCACACACTTGTAATCCCAGTACTTGGGAGGCTGAGATAGGAGCATAAAAGGTTCAAAGCCAGTCTCAGCAAGTAATGAGACTCTCGTCTCTTATCAACCTAGCAAGACTCTGTTTCAAAATAAAAATAGGACTAGGGGTGTAACTTGGAGATAGAATGCTCCTAGGTTCAATCCCCAGTAACACACACACACACACACACACACACACACACACACACACCAAAACAAAACAAAAAAACTCCCAGGAGCATGACATGTTTTTAAATGGAAATACTTCATTCTTTCTTTCTAATGTAGATATACAAGCCCGGCCTATAATCCTGGTATTTAGGAGACTGAGACAGGATTGCAGATTTGAGGCCAGCCTCAGCAACTTAGCAAGACCTTGTTTCAAAATAAAAAGATAAAGTGGGGCGTGGTAGCACACACTTGTAATCCCAGTACTTAGGAGGCTGAAACAGGAGGATGGCAAATTCGCTGCCAGCCTCAGCAACTTGTGAGGCCTTCCACAACTTAGTGAGACCCTGTTTCAAAATAAAGAATAAGAAAATAGGGCTGGAGTGGAGCTCACAGGTAGAATGCCCTTGGGTTCCATCCCCAATACCACAAAAAAATAAAAATAAAAATAAATAAAAAATGAAGAGGGCTTGGGGTGTAGTTCAGAGATAGAATTCCCCTGGGTTTATCCCCAGTAGCGCACACACACACACACACACACACACAGAGGTAGATGTACAGTCAACCAATATATAGGCTTCAACTAATCTCAGATACAAAAAGTTTGGAAAAAATTTCCATCTGTACTTCTGAACATGTATGTTCTTTTTTCTTGCCATTATTCTTCAAACAGCACAGTGTAACAGCTCTTTACATAGAATTTATATTGTTTGGGGGTATTCTAAGTAATCTAGAAATGTCTTAAAATGTACACCATGATGTGCATAGGTCATATGCACATGCTACCCCATTTTATATAAGGGGATTGAGCATTGGTAGATTTGGGTATCTGCAGGGCGGGCTGGGGAGAGGCTTGGAACTAATGCCTTGTGCACACTGAGGATGGCTGTATGTGTGGGTGTGTGCATAGAATATATATTATCATTTCCCTTGATTTCTTCCATCTTTTTCATTCCCACTCAATGTGATTATCTCAAGCCCTTCCTCTGCCCATAATTAAATCTTTAGCCACATTTTCTACTTTATGCTGTTTATAATTTATTACATCTATAATGATGTCGTTTAGTC
Organism: Graphiurus murinus; assembly: GCA_004027655.1. NCBI lineage: Eukaryota > Metazoa > Chordata > Mammalia > Rodentia > Gliridae > Graphiurus > Graphiurus murinus. Next base: position 21,423 of record PVLC010013638.1, on the reverse strand, counting down.
CTAATGGGTTCTTTACTTTGTAAACTTCCTTTTTTATTTAATTCTGCTGTTTTAACATCTCATCTTTGAGCTCTTGTTTTATCAAACCCATATTCTTAAGTTACTCTATAGCTTAAAGTACTTGAAAATTTCTTTCTCTTTAAGGGTACTTTTCTTCTTGTTTACTTCTTTGTTTTTCCTATGTTGAATATAATATAGCTTCTGAGAGGTGAAGGCGAGGTGAAGAACCGGGCCACCCAACACCGCCATGCTCAGCTCAGGACTCGCCTGTTTTGGTACTCAGCTGAGGCTGGTCACGAACCCAGATCTGGATCCTCCGGTCTCAGTTTCCCAAGTACTGGGATTACAAGCATGCCCCACCATGCCCGGCTCTATCTTCTTATTTAATACACTAATAGGGATCATTTTTTTGTTTTTATTTTTAGTACAATCTGAGAGTCTTTGTCTCTTTTAAGTGAATCTTCCCAATTCACATTGTGATTACATATGTTTGGATTTTTTTTTTTTTTTTTTTTTTTTGCGGTACTGGGGATTGAACTCAGGGCATTCTACCTTTCTACCTCCGAGCTACACCCCCAGTCCTATTTTTTATTCTTTATTTTGAAACAGGGTCTCACTAAGTTGCAGAGGGGCTCACTAAGTTGCTGAGGCTGGCCACGAACCTGGATCCTCTGGTCTCAGCCTCCCAAGTACTGGGATTACAAGCGTGCGCCACCATGCCCGGCTCATGTTTGGATTTATCTCTGTCACTAGTTTTTACAGTTTCTATTTATCATTCTGCGTGCGTGCACACACACACACACACACACACACACACACACACACACACACACACCTTGTCTTGGATCAAGTTATTTTGCCTATGGTTCTCTGTAGGTTATGTGGTCTATTTTTATTTCACCCCTTTATCAGCCTTGATGAGTTTCCTTTTGCAGATATACCTACCAAAGCTTGATTGTCACTGTCCATTCTCTCCAAATCTGTTAGCCTGCTCTATAATACCTGTTTCAGAAAGAGTAAGGCTTCTTTGCATGTACCTACCACACTAAAAGTAAAAACCAAAGCTATAAAGTTTCTAGCATGAAGCATGGGGCAATAGCTTCATGACCTTGGGGTAGGCAATGATGCCTCAGGATACAAAAGTAATAGAATAAAAAAAGAAATTTGATAGACTTCATCAAAATTTAAATGTTCTGGTCACCCTTAGACATTGTTAAAAATGAATAGGAAAGCTACAGATATGGATAAAATAGATGCAGTACATACATATGACAGAGGACTTGTATCCAGAATATATAAAGAATTCCTATAAATAAACAATTTCAAGTAATCTAGTTTAAAAAGGGGGCACAAACAATGTACACTTCACAAACGAAAAGATCCAATTTTCAACATTGTTAGTAACCAGGGAAATGCAATTAGAAACCACAATGAAATATCACTACACATCCACTAAAATATCTAAAGGTGAAAAGACTGACGACAGCAAAATGGCTGATGAAAACGAAGAAACCAGAACACCAAGATATTGCCACCAAGGCTATGAAATGGAGCGACCACCTTGGGAACGTTCTAAGCTTCTTATAAATGTTAACATTCGCTTACCATACGACCCATCAGTTTCATTTCTGAGAATTATTTAGAAAAGAAAAATGAAAACATGTCTACACAGACTTGTACATGAATGTTTGTATCAGCTTAATTCATAATAGCCTAAATCCAGTCAGGCGTGATGGTGCATGCTTGTAATCCTAGTACTTGGAGGCTGAGACAGGAGGATCACAGGTTCAAAGCCAGCCTCCACAATTTAGCGAGGCTCTCAGCAACCTAGTGAGACCCTGTTTCTAAATAAGAAATAAAATCAGGTTAGGGGTGTAGCTTTGTAGCTTGGAGGTAGAATGCCTCTGGGTTCAATCCCCAGGAATAATAATAATAATAATAATAATAATAATAATAATAATAATAGCCTAAATAAAAAAAACACCATAGACAAATTGTCATACATAAAGTAAAATACTACTCAGCAATAAAAAATAACAAATACTGATACATGAAACAACATGGATAAATCTTGAAAACCGTGTGCTGAATGAAAGAAGCCAGAAGCAACAGATGACCAGAGCATTGCAGGATTCCATTTATATGGAACTCAAGAGCACACAAATCTATGGAGATGAAAATCAGAAAATGATTGTTTGAGAAATAGGAATTAACTGGAATGTGGCAAAAAGAACCTTTCTAGGATGGTGGAAATGCTCTGTCTTGTGGGTAGTGATTACATGGGTATATTCCATTGTTAAACTCTTCAGATTAAATATATGATACATGTGATAAGCCGGGCGTGGTGGCGCACACCTGTCATCCCAATACTTGGAAGGCTGAAACAGGAGGATCAAAGGTTCAAGGCCAGCCTCAGCAATTTAGTGAGACCCTCCAGGACTTAGCAAGACTCCATTTCAAAACAAAAAATAGAATGGGATGGGAGTATAGTTCCAAGATAGAATGCCTATGGATTCAATCCCCAGAACCACACATACACACACAAGATACATGTGATACACTGTATGTAAATTCAACTTCAATATGTCTCAATTCCCTTTCCAAAGATAGGCACTTTATTAGTTTGATGTGTATACCAGATCTTTTTCTATGAAATTCATACAAATGCATGCACATATAGAAATATTGTCAGAGGGTATTGTGTGGAACATGTTTTGCAATTTGTTTTCCACTGAACAACACATCTTGGGGCTCTTAAACTTTTGTATCTTATTCCACAGTGTGGCTATAGTATGATTCATTTAGCCATTTCCCTGATTAATATTTAGAGTTTCTTCAATTTTTAGAAGTAACAAACAATGTGGCAAAAATTATCTTTGCAACTGTTAACAAGTAGATAAATGAGAAGTGGTACACAGATGTTACAGACTACATTTTTACACCAGTGTTTAGACTACCTTTTGCTGCTAAGTAGTGAGGCTGCACATCTGTTTGTGTGCTTGTTGGTCACTTGTAGCTTTATAGGTCACCTGATTGCATATTTGCCTGCTTTCCTGTTGTATTATCTTTATCTTACTGTTATTGCCGGAGAGCTGTGTTTAGGGTAGATAGTATTGTTTCTCTATTTTATATGTTGCAAGTACTTTCTCCTACTCTATAGTTTGTGTTCGTATTGTTTATGTTGTCTTTATGTATACTGAAGTTTTTGCATTGTGTATTGTTAAATGCACCGGTCTTTTTATTTGTGGCTTTCCCCCCCTCAGCTGGGTTTAATGAAAAATGCTCTCCCTATTATATGGTTATAACGCTGTCATACATTTATAAAATCCATCTAGAACTTAAAGTAGCATGAGATAAGGCTCTGATTTTACTTTTTTCTGATGGATAAAGCTTCCCCAAAGCATTTAGACAAGATTATCCTTTCCCTGCCTATTCACAGCATAACCTTTAAACCTCCGAGCTATACCCCCAGCCCTATTTTTTATTCTTTATTTTGAAACCGGGTCTCACTAAGTTGCGGAGTGCCTCACTAGGTAGCTGAGGCTGGCCGCGAACCTGGATCCTCCCGTCTCAGCCTCCCGAATGCTGGGATTACAAGCATGCACCACCATGCCCGGCTACTTTACCATGCTCTCAATTCTCATATATAATTGGATCTATATGAGAATGTATAGGTCAAACACTAGGATTATATTGTACATAGTATTCTGTAATATGTTTTTCCTCAGGTTAATTTATAAATTTAGCACTATTCTGTCTGGATATGATGGTGCACATCTATAATCCTGGTACTTGGGAGGCAGAGACAGGAGGATTGGAGGTTCAAGGTCAGACTCAGGAACTTAGTGAGACCCCCGTTTCAAAATAAAAAACAATAAAAATAAAAATTGCTGGGGGTGTAGCTCAGAGGTAGAGTGCCCTAGAGTTCAGTTCCAGGCTCTCAAACAAACAAACAAAAAATTAGCGCTATCTAATCAAAACAAATTGCTTTCTTTGGTGTTTTTATACTTTTATTGTTGCATTGCAATTGTACAGGACAGTGAGGTTGAATGTGATACAAACATCCCCACGCACCGCCCTCGGGGTGTTCCCCTCCGCATCCCAGCCCGCTCCCCTCCTCCCTCCCGGATGTGCTAGGGTATATACACACAGTGGAACTCTACTCAGCCAATTGTTGTTGTTGTTAATAACACCCAAAGCAACAGTTTGATCTAGGACAGAAATGCTTATATTTTCTAAAACTGTTGATTTGAACAAAACTGAGACTGAGAAAACCAAAGCAGCACATTCTCAGGGCCAGTTTCATTACAGGAAAATGATTAGGCAGTTGCCAGTCTTTCCAATAGGAACCATGTGTCAGGTAACCAAGCACCCCAGTTAATGAGGGGGAAATCTTCCTTGTAAAAGAGAAGAATGTTGACTAATAAACCTAGAATGATGTGGCACACCTGTAATCCCAGCTACTCTGGAGCCTGAGGCAGGAGGATCACAGGTTCAAGGCCGGACTGAGCAACTTAGCAAGACTCTGTTCCAAATTAAAATAATAATAATAATAATAATAATAATAATAATAATAATAATAATAATAATAAAGCACTGGAGGTAAAGTGTTCGGTCATGAGGGAAAAAACATAACTTTACAAAAGAGGACTTATACTACCAACAACTTAACCTAGTTTAATTTGTTTGGTTGGGTTTTTTTCTAGCTTCTTGAAATAGATGCCTGGATGGTTTATTTTGAGCCTTTCTTAAATCTACAGGTTGCTTGGCTTATGTTTTATTTATTCATTTATTTACTTATTTATTTTTGTGTGTGTGTGTGGTACTGGAGATTAAACTCAGGGGCATTCTGCCTCCAAGCTACACCCCCCGGTCCTATTTTTTATTCTTCATTTTGAAACAAGGTCTCACTAAGTTGCGGAGGGCCTCACGAAGTAGCTGAGGCTGGCCACGAACCTGGATCCTCCTGTTTCAGCCTCCCAAGTACTGGGATTACAAGTGTGTGCCACCACTCTCAGCTTGGCTTATGTTTTAAATCAGGATTGTTGAAGAATAATTTATACACCATAAAATTCACTTATCTTTTAACTTTTTTAATACTAGGTGTGTGTGTGTGTGTGTGTGTGTGTGTGTGTGTTAGTGGGGATAGAACCTAGGGGCATTCTAACTCTGAACTATACCCCCAGCGTATTTTATTCTTTTCTTTTGAAACAGGGTCTCACTAAGATGTGAAGGGCCTCACTAAGTTGCTGAGGTTGGCCTTGAACTTGTGTCCTCCTGTCTCAACCTCCCAAGTACTAGGATTACAGGCATGTGCCCATACCCAGCTAATTCACTTCTTTTGAAGTGCAAATTTCTATGAGTTTTGAATATATGCAGTAATGTAACTTCTACCACAATCAAGATATTTTGAAATATATTAAAATATAGAATATAGAGCTGGGCGCGGTGGTGCCCGCTTGCAATCCCAGTCCTTGGGAGGCTGAGACAGGAGGATCCCAGGTTCACAGCCAGTCTCAGCAATTTAGTGAGGGCCTCCACAACTTAGTGAGACCCTGTTTCAAAATAAAGAATAAAATGTAGGGCCAGGGGTGTAGTTCAGCAGTAGAATGCCCCTGAGTTCCATCCCCAGTACTGAAACATATATATGGAAACATCAAAATAATTCAAAATATAGAATATTTTTTCATCATGCCACAAAATTAACTTGTGTCCTATATAGTTAACCCTCTGTCTTCAATACCCTGAAAGCCACTGTTAGGATTTCTGTCCCTATAATTTTTCTTTTTTCCAAATATCATATAAGTGAAATCAGTCTTTTACATCTGATTTTCATCTAACATAGTGCTTTTGATATTCATCCATGTTGTTGCTTGTATTAATAGCTTGGTCCTTTTCATTGCTGAGTAATATGTAGATAGAGCACACTTTGTTTATTCATTCACCGGTTGATGGATGTTTGGGTTGTTTCCAGGTTGGGCCAATTACTAATGAATCTGCTATAAATATTTGTATATAGGTCTCTGTGTGGACCTGTGTTTTTATTTCTCTTGTGAAAATACTTAGGCGTGGGATTGTAGGGTCATGTGGAAAAGGCATGTTTAACTTTATAGAATACTGTTTTCCAAAGTGACTGTACCATTTTACATCCCCACCAGAATCATATGAGTTTCTGTTGCTCCAATCCTCAACTACATTTAGCTTTGTCATTTTTAAGACACTCTAATAGGTGTGGCTATTCAAATCTTTTGCCCAAACTTTTTTTTTTTTTTTTTTTTTTTTTTTTTTTTTTTTTTTTTTTTTTTTTTTTTTTTTTTTTTTTTTTTTTTTTTTTTTTTTTTTGCGGTACTGGGGATTGAACTCAGGGGCATTCTACCATTCTACCTCCGAGCTACACCCCCAGCCCTATTTTTTATTCTGTATTTTGAAACAGAGTCTCACTAAGTTGCAGAGGGACTCACTAGGTAGCTGAGGCTGGCTGAGAACCCGGATCCTCCTGTCTCAGCCTCCCAAATGCTAGGATTACAAGCGTGCGCCACCACGCCCGGCTTTCTTTTGCCCAAACTTTTTAATTAAGTTGTTTGCTTTTTTGTTATTGAATTATTTGAGTTATTTATATATTCTGGGTACAAGTCCTATATTAGCTTTGTTGATTTGCAAATATTTTATCCCAATTTTGATATGGCTTGTCATTTTTTCTTTTCTTTTTTTTATGGCACTGGGGATTGAACCCAGGGGCATTTTTACCTCCGAGCTACACACCCAGCCCTATTTTATTTTTATTTGGAAACAGAGTCTCACGTTAGGTTGATGAGAGGCTCACTACTTGCTGAGGCTGTCCTTGAACCTGCGATCCTCCTGTCTCAGCCTCCCAAGAACTAGGATTACAAGCATGCACCACCATGCCCTGCTTGGCCTTTCATTTTCCTAACAGCTTCTTATAAATGGCAAGTTTTAATTTTTATAAATCCAATATATCTATTTACTATTTATGGTTTGTGCTCTTTGTGTTCTAGCAAAAAAAAAAAAAAAGCCTAACACAAGATCACAGATATATATGTGGGGTACTGGGGATTCTACCTCTGAGCTACACCCCCAGCCCATTTTAATTTTTTATTTTCAAACAAGGTCTTGCTAAATTGCTGAGGCTGGCCTCAAACCTGTAATCCTCTTGTCCTAGCCTCCCAAGTACTGGGATTACAGGTGTGTGCCATCACACCTGGCTTGCAAGTATTTTGTTATTTTATAGTTTAAGCTCTTATATTGAGGTGGATGATACATTTTTGGTTAAATTTGTTGAGGTATGATTTATGAGTCAAGGTTCATTCCTTTCCACATAGGTGTCTTATTGTTCCAGTGTCATTTGTTGAAAAGATTATTCTTTCTCCACTGAATTATCTTGGGATCTTTCTCAAAATCAATTGATCAAGCATGTGGGTCTATTTCTGAACTCTCTTCTGTTTCATTGATCTACCTGTATATCTGTCCCTCAAAACCATATTCTTGATTTGTGCACTTTATTTTAAGTCTCTTCATTTTTGTTTGTTTTTGTTTTTGTTTTGGTACTGGGGAGTGAACCCAGGGCATTCTACCTCTGAGATATACCCCAGAGCCCTATTTTATTTTTTTCTTTTGAAACAGGGTCTCACTAAGTTACTAAGGCTAGCCTCAAACCTGTGATCCCCCTGTCTCAGCTTCCCAAGTACTGGGATTACAGGCATGCACTTCCACACCAGTTTATTTGACAGTAAATCTTAAAATCAGATAATGAGTCTTTCAATTTTGTTCTTCTTCAAAATTTGTTTGTCTAAGTTATTTTAGAGTTAGCTTGTCAACCGGGCATGGTGGCACATGCCTATAATCTCAATACTTGGGAGCTGAGACAGGAAGATTGCAGGTTCAAGGCCAGCCTCTACAATTTAGCAAGACCTTGTTTCAAAATAAATAAATAAAATAGGGCTGGGGGTATAGCTCAGAGGGTTCAAGCTCCAGTAACACCCCCCACACACACACACATAAGAATTAGCTTGTCAATTTCACCTCCCTCCAAAAAGGCCTGCAGGAATTTCATACCCCACAAATTTTGATATGTCATAATTTCATTATCACTAGGTTCAGAATATTTGCTAATTTCTATATTTTTTTCACTTAAGATATTTAGAAATATATTTCTTTTTTTTTTTTTTTTTTTTTTTTTTGCGGTACTGGGGATTGAACTCAGGGGCATTCTACCTCCGAGCTACACCCCCAGCCCTATTTTTTATTCTTTATTTTGAAACCAAGTCTCACTAAGTTGCGGAGTGCCTCACTAGGTAGCTGAGGCTGGCCGCGAACCCGGATCCTCTGGTCTCAGCCTCCCGAATGCTGGGATT
>PVLC010013638.1:0-12951 GCA_004027655.1 Graphiurus murinus | reverse complement strand
GAAATATATTTCTTAATTTCAAACATACAGCAATTTCCAATTTGGGGATTCATTTCTATCATTTCACAATAGCCAGAGAATATACTCTGAATTATTTCAACCTTTAAAGTTTGTTGAGACTTGCTTTACCCTCTTAGTTCAGTCAAACTTTGTAGACGTTCTATTTCAACCTAAAAATAAAATGTATTCTTCAGTTTTAGAGTGGAGAGCCATACATTTGTCTCATGGCATCTTATTAATTATGCTATTCAAATGGGGCATTCTACCTCTGAGCTACACCCCCAGCCCTTTTTATTTTATTTTTTGTTTTTTTGAAACAGGGTCTCACTAGGTTGCTGAGATTCTCTGCTACCTTGCTGAGGCTGGCCTCAACCTGCAAACCTCATGTCTCAGCCTCCCAAGTACTGGGTGTACAAATCTGTGTTTATGTTAATGTGTGTGTGTGTGTGTGTGTGTGTGTGTGTGTGTCTGTGTATGTGTGTCTGTGTCTGTGTTACTGAGGATTGAACCCAGGGGAATTCTACCTCTGAGCTACACCCCCAGCCCTATTTTATTTTTAATTTTGAAACAAGGTTTGACTAAATTGCAGAGGGCCTCATGAAGTTGCTGAGACTGGCCCCAAACCTGTGATCCTCCTGTCTCAGCCTCCCATCTACTTGGATTACAAGTGTGCGCCACCACATCCAGCTCCAAATCTATGTTTTTAAAAGTCCAAATAATGATTACACTTGGTAGGGTTTAGTGACCAGAACAGGACACAAAAGGGATTTCTAGGGTGCTGGTAATGTTCTTTTCTGATGTGGGTTCTAGCCACACAAATGTGTTTATTTTGAGAAAAATTGTCAAGACATCTATTTATAGTTTGTGTACTTCTCTATTGTACTTCCAAAGTCTTAATAAATAGCCAACTTTAGCAGGCATGGTAGTGCATGCCTGTATTCCCAGTACTTGGGGGGCTGAGAGAGGAGTATGACAGGTTCAAGGTCAGCCTCAGCAACTTAGTGAGACCTTGTTCAAAATAAAAAGGGATATGGATGTACGCTCAGAGGTACAGTATCCCTGGATTCAATTTCCAGTGCTCCCCCTCAAAAAAGAGTCGACTTCACTTAGGATCAAGAATCTTCAGATTCAAATGACAATATTACATTCTCATAGGAATTATAATTCTCAGTACTTGTGAAGAAGTTAAAAAATGGAAATCCCTTTACATGAATGTTAAGAGTATAAACCAGGCCAGGCATAATGGCACATGCCTGTAATCCCAGTACTTGGGAGGCTGAGACAGGAGGATCAAAGCCAGCTTCAACAACCCGGTGAGATACTCAACAACCTATTAAGATCTTGTTTCAAAACAAAAATAAAAAAAGGACTAGGAGTATAGCTCGGAGGTAGAATACCTTAGTACCACAAAAAAGAGTATAAACTGGTATAATTTTAATAACAATATAAATATGTATTTAGAAAGTTTTTAAAAATGTCTTTGAATCCAAGAATTTAATTTCTGGAAAACCATCCCAAAGAAATGTAAGGCGAATGCACAAATGTATATCTTCAAGAATGTTCACTGCAGTATTTCTTATAATTCTATAATTCTAAACTATTTGGAATCCAGTAGAGGATGAGTTAAGGAAATCATGGTAAAACCCACAATGTAGCTTTTAAAAACTATGACCAAACCAATTTTTTACAGGGAAATATATTTATGATATACATTATTTTCAACTAAAAACAGGTAACAGGACAGTATGTATATTATGATTTTTTTTTTTTTGGTACTGAGGGTTGAACTCAGAGGCATTCTTTTTTGGTGGTGGTGGTACTGGGGATTGAACTCAGGGGCATTCTACCTCCGAGCTCCACCCCCAGCCCTATTTTTTATTCTTTATTTTGAAACAGGGTCTCACTATGTTGCGGAGGGACTCACTAAGTAGCTGAGACTGGCTGAGAACCCGGATCCTCTGGTCTCAGCCTCCCAAATACTGGGATTACAAGCGTGTGCCACCACGCTCAGCTAACTCAGAGGCATTCTAACTCTGAGCTACACTCTCAGCCTTTTCAATTTTTTATTTTAAAATAGGGTCTCACTAAGTTGCAGAGGGGCTCACTAAATTGCTGAGGCTTACCTCTGACCTGCGATCTTCCTGTCTCAATCTCCCAAGTACTGGGGGACTACAGATGTGTGTCACCACGCTCAGCTTTACTCCTGCTTCTTTCTTTAAAATGTACCTTATCCTATATTAATTTAGCCACATCAGCTTTCTTTTGTTAATATTTGCATGGTGTATCTTTTTTTCCATTTTTCATCTTCAGCTTTCTGTGGTTTTATATTAAAGGTAGATCTCTTCTGAACAACATAGTTATTTTTGAGTGCAGTATGACCACTTTTGTCTTTTAATTGGAGCATTTCGGCTGTTTCCCTCTAATGTAATCATTGGCATACCTAGCTTAGATTTCCCATCTGACTATTGCTTTCTACTTGCTCTGCCTGTTCTGTGTTGCTTTTTTCTTTTTTCTCTTGTCCTGTTTTGGGTTGCTGGATGATCTTTTCCAATTCCATTTCCCTATTACCTTGTTAATTATACATTCCATTACTATTCATGTAATAGCTACCCTAGAGATTACAGAATACATCACAGACATCACTTAAGTCTAATACAAATCACTTTACTACACTCTCTGACTACAGAGTGCTCCTAAATAAACAGTAGATCCTTTTCCTGCATCCCCATTCTCATCTACGATTCTAAAGCCTGTGCTTTTTCCTCTATATATCACTTCCTTGGAGACCAAGTGTGGTTGGATTTTATCTCTGTAAGAGAATTTGATGAACAGGTCCCCATATACATGTGCCATTCCATGATGTATGTGCACCATTCCAAACCAATGTAACGCCGCTATATCCTGGGCCCTACAAGTCCAACATCGAAGAAGGAGAATCAATGTGATAAAACTGGGAAACTGTACCTAGGAAGCCAGAGTAAGATGGAACCCTATCTTGGCCTTATCAGCACTTCTATGTGTAATTTGACATTTTGGAATCTACCACTAGGTGTCAGAAAATCCCAGAAAGGGATAGGCTGTCCCACTTGTGGGTTTGTGGGTGTCTGTCTACTCCCCTAATTTTCTGTTTCTATGTATTTTCCACGTGTTCTACAAAGAACATGTATCATTTAGAACCTAGGAAAAATAAAATTAATACTACACGTAGCGGAAAAGCACCTTCTCTATTCCTCTCTGTTACAGAGCAAAATAACACTGTCCATTGTCACTACCAAGCTATTCCTAGGCCTCTTATTCTATAATCTAAAGTCTTTGCCAAACATAAGACTTGGTCTTACTCTCCCTGAGACTCAGCTTCCACATCCTCAAAATGAGAAGAACGTTCCTCCTTTAAAAGCTGGAATCGGGGCCAGGCGTGGTGGTGTACGCCTGTCATCCCAGTAATTGGGAGGCTGAGACAGGAGGATCTGGGTTCGCGGCCAGCCTCAGCTACTTAGTGAGGCACTCCGCAACTTAGTGAGACCCTGTTTCCAAATAAAGAATTAAAAATAGGACTGGGGGTGTAGCTCAGAGGTAGAATGCCCTTGGGTTTGATCCCCAGTACCTTGGATGCAGTGGCACAGGCCTGTCGTCCTAGCACTCGGGAGACTGAGACAGGAGGATTGCAGGTTGAAGGCCAGTGTCTGTAACTCAGTGAGACTCTTTCAAAATAAAAAATAAAAGAGGGATTGGTCTTTCTCTTTCTTTATTTCTTTCTTCCTCTCCCTCTTTTTCTTCCTTTTTTATTTCTTCCTCTCTGCCTTTCTTCTTTCTTCCTTTCTCTCTCTCCCTTCCCCCCTCTCTTGCCTCTGCCTTTTTATACTCTCAGCCCCAGCTGAACTGAACCCTGTCTTCAATTCCCCTCAGCCCAGCAGAATCATGGCATTTGTTTGTTTTTTAATAAAATAACTTTACAAAAAAAAGAGGGATTGGGGGTCTTTCTCAGAGGTAAAACACCCCTGGGTTCAATCCCTAGTGTACACACACACACACACACACACACACACACACACACACACACACACACCAAGAAAAAAACAAAACAATGTTCCTTTAAAGAGTTGATCAAATATGTTCCTATGTATGTACAAGGACCAAGATCTCTCCATTTGGTTCCCAACTTGCTAGAAAGGCACGCAAGGCACACAGAAGTCCCTTGAAGGAGCACTCCATGGCGCAATTTGCCACAATCACAGAGCACCTGGGAGACAAGGTTAGAAGTGTATTCTGGGTCCACAGGGCGGGGAGCCTTGAATGGCAACTGAGGAAGGAGTTTGTAAGTTTCCTTTGTAAGTAGCAGCCTGCTTCTGAGGATGTTTGTGTAATGATGTTACAGCCAGCTTCAGAGAAGCTGCTCTGGCCAACTCTGTAAATCAAACTTGTGTGCGAAATCAAACTTCTGAGACAAAGGGGTCTCTGTGAGTTAAGGGTTTATCGAACCGCACAGATGCCAGCCGAAAGGTGAAGGACAGACCCTGGAACACGGGATACATTCCCTAAGCCACCAGCAGCACGGCCAGATAGAATTGGGAAAAATGATCATGGGACCTAAGGTGTTGGTGTGCTTTATAATACACCACGAAGCTGGAAAGTCCTGAGACTTGGCGTTAGTGTGGGAAGAGACGGTTTTGCTGCTCCTCAGCTCATTGATCTGAAAAGCAGAATGCAGTGTGGCCTTGGTGGGTCATCGCCAGCATTCAGGAGAGAAGGGAGCATGGAGCAATGCTTTTCCTTTTCTTGGATGATTTGGCTTGAAGCTGTGAGTTAAAATGCCCTTCTTTTATCTCTCTCCTGCCTCCATTCTCGGGCCGTAAGTTAATTTGGGACATCTCCAAACTATCCTCTTATCAGGAGGCAAGTGGAAATAAGGGTTTGGGAGTCATTACTGGGCATGGATTTTTTTTTAGGGGAGTATCGGGACTTGAGCCACATGCTCTTTCCAGGGAGTCTGCAGTGTAGGCAGATCTGCCAACCTTGACAGAGAGAGAGAGAGAGAGAGAAATATATATTAAATGAATAGATATCCTTTTAGTCTTTGTTATATAAAAACATTTTAAAACACTATACAAATATATAAAATACAAATTATATATTGTATTTATATATTATGTGATATATAGATTATTATAGTATAAATTCAAAAAATTATTCATTTGATTTTTGTTAATTCACAAAAATTAAGGGAAAGATTTCTTTAAAAACAAGCTGGGCATGGTGGTGCATGCCTGTAATCCCAGTAATCAGGAGGCTGAGACAGGAGGATCACAGCCTCAGCAATTTAGAGAGGCCCTCCACAACTCAGGAAGGCCGTTTCGAAATAAAAAAAATAACATAGGAGCCAGGTGTGGCAGCACATGTTTGCAATTCCAGTACTTGGGAGGCCGAGATAGGAGGATGGCAGGTTCAAAGACAGCCTCAGCACGTAGAGAGACTCAGCAACCTATTGAGACCTTGTTTCAAAAACAAAAAATAAAAAAGGGCTAGAGGTTTAGCCCAGAGGTAGAATGCCCCTAGGTTCAATCCCTAGTACCACAAAATAAAATAATAAAATAAAATAGAGCTTGGGTTGTAGCTCAGAGGTAGGATGCCCTTAGGTTCAATCTCCAGTACCACAAAAACAAAAAACAACAACAACAACAACAAAAACACTACCCAGGAGTAGTGGTACACACCTATAATCTCAGTACTTGGGAGGCTGAGATAGAAGGAATACAGGTTCGAAGCCTCCCTCAGCAATTTAGTGAGACCCTCAGCAATTTAGAGAGAACGTCTTTCAAAACAAAAAGTGCTGGGGGTGTGGCTCAGAGGTAGAATGCCGCTGGTTTTCATCCCCAGCACCGCAAACAAAACAAAACACTATTTGCAGCTGGGGATGTGGTTCAGTGGTAGAGTACTAGCCTAGCATACAAGAGGTCCTGGATTGCCTCCTCAGTGCTGAAAATAAATGAATACACTATTTTTTATCATCCTATGTACACTCTTTCATGAGAAGATTTAAAATATCACTTTGTTTCTTTTAAAAATTGCATGCTTTTTCACTAAAGATACAGGGGGTGAGAGAATGAAGACAGATGCCACCTGGTGATCAGAATCAGAATTGCAGTTGGAAAGCCTCAGGCCCGTTGGCTTTGCAAGAGGAAGAGGGAGTGAGGGAGGGGCTTGGGCTTCCTGACATCAGCCAGATCTTTCTGGAATTTACCACCCACTGGCAGCAATGAATATAGGATTTCCTGTGGTCTCTAAGCCCCGAAACTAAACATCCACTTCCTGCCTGAGCCAAGAGAAAGCTGCACGTGTGAGTGTGTGAATATTTGGGATGAATTTTGAGACATAGAAATCCACACACCCACAGATACACTGCCAAACAACTGCTTTACTCTGCACTTTCCCCAACAAACCAGTATATTGTGCACGTATTTCCAAAACACAATATATGTGTGCAGAACTTTTGTCAATCAGGTTCCATATTTTTGCATTTTAGAAACCTTTATCTTAATATACTCTCCTAATTATAAATTTCAAATGAGATAAAAAGGTGTATGTGTAGATTGAATTTATCCTATTTCATCAGCCTGGCCCTCCTCCCTGAACCCAAGATCTTCACTGAAAATAGACAGGCAAGTTCTCGAAATATGTTTCTCTGTATATAATTTGCATACAAAATATTAACAAAAATATATTAAATATACATACTGTTCAAAATTATCATTGTAACTGGAGCCCTTTAAAATTCTTTTTCTGCAACTGAGCTGCCTCATGCTGGGAATGGAAACTGAAGAGTTGTTCTTGATGAAAAATATCTAATGATTTCCCCATCCAGGAGTTTTGTGGTACTTAAAAATAGTAGTAGCTGCTGGGCGTGGTGGCGCACGCTTGTAATCCCAGCATTCGGGAGGCTGAGACTGGAGGGTCCGGGTTCTCGGCCAGCCTCAGCTACCTAGTGAGGCCCTCCGCAACTTAGTGAGACCCTGTTTCAAAATAAAGAATAAAAAATAGGGCTGGGGGTGTAGCTCGGAGGTAGAATGCCCCTGAGTTCAATCCCCAGTACTGCAAAAAAAAAAAAAAAAAAAAAATTAAAAATAGTAGTAGCTTAGCCCAGCATGGTGGCACACGCTTGTAATCCCAGTACTTGGGAGACTGAGACCAGAGGATCTGGGTTCGGGGCCAGCCTCAGGTATTTATCAAGTCCCTCTGCAACTTAGTAAGACCCTGTTTCAAAATAAAGAATAAAATAAAAAACAGGGCTGGGGGTGTAGCTCAGAGGTAGATGCCCCTGAGTTCAATCCCCAGTACCGAAAAAAAAAAAAATAGTAGTAGCTGGGAACAGTGACACACTCCTGTGGTCCCAGTACTTCAGAGGCTGACACAGGATCACAAATTTGAGGCTAGCCTCAGCAACTTAGTGAAATCCTCAGCAAATTAGGACACCCTGTTTCAAAATTTAAAATGTGAGGCCCTCTGTAACTTAGTGAGACTCTGTTTCAAAATAAAGAATAAAAAATAGGACTGGGGGTGTAGCTTGGAGGTAGAATGCCCCTGGGTTCAATCCCCTTTACCAATAAATAAATAAATAAATAAATAAATAAATAAATAAATAATAAAATAGAGCTGGGGGTGTAGCTCAGAGGTAGAACATTCCTGGGTTCAATATCCAGTACAATAAATAAATAAATAAATAAATAAATAAATAAATAAATAGGGCTGGCGGTGTGGGAGGCTGACAGAAGAGAAGAACTTGTTCAAGGCCAGCCTCAACAAGTAGTGAGATTCTCATCAACCTAGAGAAACTCTGTTTCAAAATAAAAATAAAATAGGGCCAGGGGTGTAGCTCGGAGGTACAGTGCCTCTGGGTTCAATCTCCAGGACCACAAACAAAAACAAAACCAAAAAAAGTGCTGGGATTGTAGCTCAAAGGAAGAACACCCCTGGATTCAACCCCAGTACCACACACATACACACACACACACACACACACACACACACACACACACACACGAAGAAGAAAGAAGGAAAGAAAAGAAAGGACTTATTAAAATGATAAATTTTATAGTACTTACATTTTCTTTCTTTTTTAGTACTGGGGATTGAACCCAGGGGCATTCTACCTCTGAGCTACAACCCAGCACTTATTATTATTATTATTATCATCATCATCATCATTATTAACTGTGGTGCTGGGATTTAACCCAGGGCTTTATTCATGCCAGGCAAGCATTCTACCACTGAGCTATATCCCTAGCCTTTTTTTTTTTTTTTAATTTTGAAACAGGAGCCGGGCGTGGTGCCGCACGCTTGTAATCCCAGCATTCGGGAGGCTGAGACCGGAGGATCCGGGTTCGAGGCCAGCCTCAGCTACCTAGAGAGGCACTCCGCAACTAAGTGAGACTCGGTTTCAAAATAAAGAATAAAAAAAATAGGGCTGGGGGTGTAGCTCAGAGGTAGAATGCCACTGAGTTCAATCCCCAGTACCGAAAAAAAAAAATTTTGAAACAGGGTCTTACTAAATTGCTAAGACTGACTTCAAACTTTCGATCCTCCTGTCTAGCCTCCCAAGTACCTGACTGGTATTTTCTTTTCTTCTTATTCTTTTTTTTTTTTTTTTCTTGGTGTGGTACTGGGTATTGAACTCAGATGCATTCTCCCTCTGAGCTACACCCCCAGCCCTTTTTATTTTTTGTTTTGAAACAGGGTCTCACTAGGTTACTGAGATTCTAGCTACACTGCTGAGGCTGTCCTCGAACCTGTGATCCTTCTGTCTCAGCCTCTCAGGCACTGGGATTACAGGCGTGCATCAGCACACTCGGTTTGGTATTTGCTTTTCTAAGTAAATAAATAGTGCTGCTCGTTATACCAGAAATTGACCAATCCCCTATGGCGCATACGGTGTCGGAGCCTAGGGATGTTAGAGCATTCAGAGCCCTGCGGATTCAGGACACAAGGGAGAAAGCTTGAACTTAATTCCAGCTTTCACTACTGTACCTAGCCTCTCGTAACTACCAGCGCACACTCAAGGACAGGGAGCACGCAGAAGCATACACACTTAGAGGCTGCTGGCTTTCCCCACCGGCCCAATTCTCTACATGCATCATGAACAAATCTTTGCTGCAGCCTTCTTTGTCAAGCTTTTTTTTTTTGCCATAAGCTATGTTTTAAATTGTTTAATAATTTATAATTAAAAGCACAGCCGGGCGTGGTGGCGCACGCTTGTAATCCCAGCATCCGGGAGGCTGAGACCGGAGGATCCGGGTTCGCGGCCAGCCTCAGCTACCTAGTGAGGCACTCCGCAACTTGGTGAGACTCGGTTTCAAAATAAAGAATAAAAAATAGGGCTGGGGGTATAGCTCGGAGGTAGAATGCCCCTGAGTTCAATCCCCAGTACCGCAAAAAAAAAAAAAAAAAAAAGCAATACAGCTCACTGTTTTAAAAAAATAAGCAAGCTGGGCGTGGTGGCGCACGCCTGTGATCCCAGTACTTGGGAGGCTGAAACAGGAGGATCACAGGTTCGTGGCTAGCCTCAGCTACTTCATGAGGCCCTCAGCAACTTAGTGAAACTGTTTCAAAATAAAGAATAAAAATAGGAGCCGGGTGTGGTGGCCCATGCACGCTTGTAATCCCAGCATTCGGGAGGCTGAGACCAGAGGATCCAGGTTCACAGCCAGCCTCAGCTACCTAGTGAGGCACTCCGCAACTTAGTGAAACCCGGTTTCAAAAAAAATAAAGAAAAAAAATAGGGCTGGGGGTATAGCTCGGAGGTAGAATGCTCCTGAGTTCAATTCCCAGTACTGCAAAAAAAAAAAAAAAAAAAAAAAGGCTGGAGGTGTAGCTTGGAGGTAGATTGCCCCTGGGTTCAATCCTCAGTACTGAAAAAAAAGAAAGAAAGCAAGACAGTGGTCAGCACCCATTCATTCCCAGGGAGATAAGAGTACTCAGATCCTGGAGGCTCCAGAGCCGAGGGGGAAAGCCTTAGAGTAAGTCCAGGCTCCTCTACTAAGCAGGCTTTACCCAGCAGTGCCCCTGGATTCACTTAACGTCTCCTAGCGGCCTATGCCCTGATCTGAATTGTGGAGTTAATAATAAATAACTTGAAGAGCTGCTAAGATCAAGGGAGATCTTGGGAGCCAGGAGCTTAATCCCTTGGCCGCAGGGCTCTGCAGGATGGGAGGCATGATTAAATCACCAGTGCCACGGTGAGCGACTGGTCCTCTGGCACTTCAGGGGAGGGACGCAGTGGCACCCACTGCCTGAGTGTGTGGCCCGGCTCATAAGCCTGGGTACACCACGCACTGTGACTCCTTTGTTTTCACTCAGATCATGTTCCTCCACCAGCCCCCCCCTTTCCGGATAATTCTCCAGGTAGTCTGTACAGGAGATGTGCTGGGCTTGTCAGTTTATTTATTTCTTATCCACTACAGTGATTCTCAAACTGTGGTGCCAGCACCAGCAACATCACCTGGGGACTCGAGAGAAATGCACGTTCTTAGCGAGCGT
Source organism: Graphiurus murinus (assembly GCA_004027655.1). NCBI lineage: Eukaryota > Metazoa > Chordata > Mammalia > Rodentia > Gliridae > Graphiurus > Graphiurus murinus. The sequence goes on along the minus strand of PVLC010013638.1, from coordinate 2,424 downwards.
GGTGGCACGCACCTGTCATCCTAGTACTTGGGAGACTGAGACAGGAGGATCGCAGGTTCCAGGCCAGCCTCAACAACTTAGTGAGACACTTTAGTGAGACCTTGCTTCAAAATTAAAAATTAAAAAGGGAGCCAGGTGTGGTAGCACATGCTCATAATCCCAGTACTTGGGAGGCTGAGACAGGAGGATTGCAGGTTCACAGCCAGCCTCAGCTACTTAGTGAAGCCCTCCACAACTTAGTGAGACCCTGTTTCCAAATAAAGAATAAAAATAGGGTTGCAGGTGTAGCTCCGAGGTAGAATGCCCCTGGGTTCAACCCCCAGTGCCACACACACACATACACACACACACGAAAAAAAAAATTAAAAGGGGTTGGGAGTGTAGCTCCAAGGAAGAACGCCCTTGGGTTCGATCATCAGTATGGAAAAGCAAACAGAAAAAGAAATACACATGCTTGGGTTTCACCCAGATGCACTTGAGACAGTCAAGGGCCACCAGGGGGACAAAGGGCAAAGTGTGGCGTGCGCTTGTCCCTGTTCTCCCACCATAACTCAGGGCTCCTCAGCTATCCAGAACATGGCCTGCGCCCTTCCCCACCCCCTCACTCACTCTCACTCCCTCTGAGTCTTATCAAACCCCCAGGCGGATCGTTAAAGGCAGGATACCTTCCCCAGGCCTTTCCCAGGCCAAACAACATAAAAGAGAAAACTGCCGAGGAATCGCCGAAACAGCCAATTCCCAGGGCCCTGGTTACCCCGTGATGTGGGTTTTCTTCCACTCCTCGCCTGTGTGCTCTCTCAACAGCTGCACAGCCTCCTCCTGATTACAAGATAGACGTGTTTATAGCGGATGTGAGAGCGCCTTACGAAAGATGTAGCCTTCCGCACCAGGAGGACCAGCAGCCAACTGCCCCTCCCCCAAGGTTAGCCGAGCCTGGAAAATGTGCCCAAAACCAATTAGCATCGCTCCACTCTAGCCCGTGCTGGGGCCAGCGCGGCCCTCCTGGTCAGTCCTGCCTTTCCCTTCTGCTCAAGCAAGAAATGCCAATAAAGAGCCGGCTTCCCATCGCAGCTGTGCCTACAAGTGATTCTTTTTTTTTTTTTTTTTTCTTTTTTCGGTACTGGGGATTGAACTCAGGGGCATTCTATCTCCGAGCTACACCCCCAGCCCTATTTTTTATTCCGTATTTTGAAACAGGGTCTCACTAAGTTGCGGAGTGCCTCACTAGGTAGCTGAAGCTGACCACAAACCTGGATCCTCCTGTCTCAGCTTCCCAAATGCTGAGATTACAAGCATGTGCCACCACGCTCGGCTTACAAGTGATTCTTCTGATGGAGTGCAGAAGAGAACGTGGAGGCCCCAGAAATGGGAGACTGAGACAGGAGGATCGCAGGTTGAGGAACAGCCTCGACAATATACTGAGACTCTTAGCAACCTAGTGAGACCCTGTTTCAAAATAAAAACATAAAAAATAAAGAGGGCTGGGAATGTTCAATTCCCAGTACTATATACAAAAATAAAATGGAAGAAGTAAGGAAGGAAGGAAGGGAGGGATATCCTAGAACAGACTGAATCAGAAACTAGGTATGGATCCCGACGTGGTGATACACATCTGTAATCCCAGTACTTGGGAGGCTGAGACAGGAGGATCACAGGTTTGAGGACAGCCACAGCAAGTAGAGAGACTCTCATCAACCTAGTGAGACCCTGTTTCCAAATAAGAAATAAAATAAGGTGGGGGGTGAAGCTCCAAGGTACACACACACACACACACACACACACACACACACACATACACACACAAACTCTAGGTGTGAGCCCAGAGGCCCAACATTACTCTTTACACGCCATGCAGATGATACATGCTGGTGTTTGCAAATCTATTAATGATTGAGAGAGTTTTATATATTATCACCTCTCTCTCTCTCTCTCTCTCTCTCTCTCTCTCTCTCTCTCTCTCTCTGGTTTGTGGTACTGGGGATCAAACCCAGGAGTATTTGACCTCAGAACTATATCCCCAGGACTTTTTGTTTCGAGATAGAGTCTCACTAAGTTGCTGAGAGTCTCACTAAATTGCTGGGGCCGGCCTCAACCCAGTGATCCTCCTGTTTTAGCCTCCCAGGTACTGGGATTACAGGTGTGCACCACCATGCCTGAGCTTCAGTCTCCTCAGTGGAAGTCACAATTCCCCCACTTGGGCACAGTGGTGCTGAAAGCAAGGGAAGACCTAAATCCACCCTGTAGTTTCACTTGCTTTTAGGTGACTTTAAAAATTATTAATTCTGCAGGGCAGGGCGTGGTGGCACAGGCCCGTAATCCCAGTATTTGGGAGGCTGAGATAGAAGAATCGGATCATGGGTTCGCTGCCAGCCTCAGCTACTTTTTTTTTTTTTTTTTTTTTTTTTTTTTTTTTTTTTTTTTTTT
>PVLC010013637.1:30959-41258 GCA_004027655.1 Graphiurus murinus | reverse complement strand
TCTCTCTCTCTCTCTCTCTCTCTCTCTCTCTCTCTCTCTCTCTCTCTCTCACCCTTCTGCCTTGATGTCTCTGCTTTGGAGCTGACCATCCATGGGCTGAACTTCTGAAGTCTTGACCCCCAATAAACCTTTTCTCTTTCAAGTTGCTTCTCTCGGGTATTTTGGTCACAGCAGCAACCAAGAAAAGCTAGCTACTGCACCAATTTATGGATCTGGAAACAGAAACTGAAGCGGTGGGATGAGCTGCACAGTAAGTACCTTGGAGGAGACATTCTGAACCACCATGCATTAGCAGCCTGAGGGCCAGAGACTTGCTTCTCGCTTGTGAACCAATGATGAAGCTAAGTGACTGACCAGCAGGGCTTCCCTTCCGCACCCTGCCGCCTGCACTGGGGCTTTGGGACCAAAGGGAGCAGGATTCCAGTGCAGGCCACGCTGTCTGCCTCTGCCTCTGAAGCTTCTTCTCTCAGGCTCCTGCAGTGGAAATGTATATGGCTCCACTATCACTAATTAAACACGAAAAGTGACAATCTCAGCAAATTGGGAAATTAGTATCATCCACGTTAAAAACCACAGAGCCATGTAAAACTCCCAATTGAGGAATGAGTCCTAAGTCTCCCTCCACTCCCCTGGGCACGGTAGCACACACCTGTGAGCCCGTCAACGCAGGAGACTGAGGCTGAAGGATTGCAATTTCAAGGCCAGCCTTGGCAATTTAGTGAGATCTTATCTCAAAAAAACATTTAAAAAAGGTGGGGTTACAGCTCAGTGGTAGAGGGTAGGGTAGGGTTGGATCCCGAGTTCGGGAGTTTGGGGGAAAATAAATATCCCCACTCCATCTCATCTTTTCAGATTCTCTGATCTGTTCCTTCTCGGTCCTTCAAGATCCCCCCTCAGACTGGCTGCACAGCCTCTTAACTGGTCTTCACACATCTGTCAGGTCCCCCCACTGTGAGCCACGCTCCCATTTGCCTGTGTGGTTAATAAATGTCAGTGATTACCTGGAAAAGCCAAGGCTGATCATAACATGCCTCCACTTATCACCCGCTAGGGTTTCCCCAGGGCCCCAAGGAACGAGGCCAAGCCCCTTCTGTCACGTATTTCGGTCATAGCAACCAAAAAGCTAACTACTACACCAATTTTGGATCTAGAAACAGAAACTCAAGAGGTGGGATGAACTACACCTTGGAGCAGACTTTGGTCCACAGGGTCTTGAACTCAAGGAAATTTTCCAAACTCCCTTTCACAGCTAGAATACCTCGCAAATGTCTGCAAACACTGCTCCCCCCCAAAATAATTCACTCATTTTCCCATAGTAACCAAGAACAGAAGTTGTTTAGTTCAGGCCTCTCCTGCCTTCTTTATCATCTTGAACAGATCTTTTACATCATTAAGCAATTTTCCACATTTAACTAAAAACTAAGGGTACTCTCCCTTTCTAAAAACCTAATCATATAACTTAACATTTTAGTCACCATTTTTTACCAAAAATAAAAAAAGGCAAGGAGGAAAAAATGCATATACTTTACCTGTAACTTCTAAAAAGTATGCAGAAACCCCTCAGTTGCATGAAGAGGGAGTTTGGAAGGGTCAGAGCCAGGGCCGGCCTCCCAGGCAGCCCGGCTGTGTTTCAGTGGCTGCTGAGGAGCCCACTTGGCCTCTGCTGTGTTGATCCAAAGGAGCACTGATGCGGTGTTTGCATCGTTGCCAGTGCTACCTGTAGCAACAGTAAACAGGTCAAATAACTCCCCAGCCGCACACCACACGTGGCAACACACAGCCCTGGGCTGTAATTTGTGACTTCTGTGCATCAGTGAGTGGAGTCCTCTGTAATGGGGGTGGGGGGAGGACTGGGATTGAGCCCAGGAGTGCTCTACCACTGAGCTACACCCCTCTCCTTTTTTAATTTTTTTATTTTGAAACAGGATCTTGCAGCCAGGAGAAGTGGCACATGCCTGTAATCCCAAGTACTTGAGAGGCTGAGACAGGAGGATCCCAGGTTTGAGGACAGTCTCAATAGCTTAGTGAGACCCTATTTTGGAATAAAAAGTAAAAAGGGCTAGGGGTGTAGCTTGGGGGTAGAATGCCCCCGGGTTCAATATCCAGTACTGAAAAAGTAGGGAAGGAAGAGGAGAGGAGAGGAGGGAAAGAAACAGGGTCTTTCTAAATTGCCAATTCAATTTGCAAGACAACAATAGCACACAATTTAGAAAGTAAGCAAGATAACCTGTTTTATCTCGTTTTTATTCAACTCCTGTGGTGAGCTTTTTAAATTCTTTTGAGACTGACATTTTCAATCGTTGTCTTGCAAAGCATGTTATAGTTTAGTTGGATCCCACGAGGTGGAACTCACATCTTGTAACAAGAAAATTGGTTCAGTTCCATGGGTGTTTGTTTGGTGCCTGATCCCTTTAAAATATGGGCCTGCAGAAAACAAAACTTCTAAGTGTCAAGGGTTCACGGGCCAATTATCTTTTGAAGAGAGATAACTATTAATATGCATACATTCTGTCTACTTGTTTCTTCTTTCAACACCATATATGTATCTATTCAGACCAGGCCTAGCAGGGTGCTGAGCAGAGGAGTGGCCCCGGGGTGGCAGGACTGAGTCATAATAGATCACCTTGTCTCATCGTTACCTGGATCTCGGTCACCCGACTCCCTGAGCCAAGCTCTCAGGTTATTTCTTTGTTTTTGTTTTCGTTTCTGTTCTTGTTTATATCCTTAATGAGGTATAATTGATAAAGGAGGAACTGCAAATATTTGATATCTACAATTTGGTGAATTTGAACGCATGCATATGTCCTTGAAACCATTACAACAATCAAGTGAGCAGTCAAATTCAACACCCCTAAAAAGTTCTTGTGTCTTCTTTGTGGGTTTTTTGATTTTGTGGTGAGAACAGACAACATGAGATACAATCTCTTAACTAATTTTGAAATGCACAACACCTTATTGTTAACTACAGTCACTATTTGTACAGTAGAGCTCCAGAACTTACCTGTCTTGCATAACTGGAACTTGATACTCTTTGAGCAATATCTCCCCATGTCCCCACCCCTCCTCCTGGCAACCACTGCTCTACCCTCTGCTGCTATGCGTCTGCCTACTTTCAATCCCTTAGGTAATAAAATTCTGCCACATTTCTCTTTTCTATGCCTGACTTTTCTCACTTAGCATAATCTCCTCCAAATTCATTCATGTTGTTACAAATGGCAGGATTTCTTATTTTTAAGGCTAAATAGTATTCCATTATATGGAGACAGATGATGGATAGATAGATCACACTTTATACGTTCAGTTATCAGTGGACACTTTAGTTGTTTCCACTTCTTGGCTATTATAGATGATGCTGCAATGAACTTAGGAGAGCTAATATCTCCTTGAGATCTAGAGTTCAATTCTTTTGTACATATGCTGAGAAGTGAGGTTGCTGGGCCAGATGGTTGTTTTGATTTTTGGTTTTTTGCTTTTTTTGTTTTGTTTTGTTTTGGGGTTTTTTTGTTTTTTGTTTTTTGTTTTTTGTTTTTTTAGGAATCTCCAAACTGTTTCCCATAGCCCCTCACCTTTTTGTATTCCCACCAAGAATGTACAAAGATTCTAATTACCTCACACCCTCACCAACACTTACTATGTTTTGTTTGTTTTAATCATAGCTGTTCTAACAGGCGTGAGACGACATTGTGGTTTTTATTTGCATTTCTCTTAGCATCTTTCAATATACTTTCTGGCCATCTGTATGTCTTTGGAGAAATGTCTGTCCAAGTGCTTTGCCCATTTTTAAATCCATTATCTGGTTTTTGGCTTTTGAGCTGTAGTTTCATAATTTTTTTAACATTCAGAGCAAAGGTGCAATTTGTTTGGTCTTCTCCTGGATGCAGAAAGTATCTTTTTTGTGAGGTAGAACAAATGAAAAGAGAATTTCCTTCAGATGTAACCCTAGAATGTCAATTGCAGAGAGGAAGAAATTCACATATATACATATATATGAATATATATACACCTTTATTGATGCATTGTAATTATACATCACAGTGAGGGCCAAAGTGACACCAACACACAAGCCCACAGCACTTGGGAGTTTCCCTCTGCGTCCCACCCCCCTCTCCGCCCCTTCCCTGGACATGTTAGTGAGATGGGTGGGGATACCTTCTTATAGACCTAGCATCATTTGAACTGTTCTCTTCATCAATTTTCCTTTTTTCTCTTTCCAACTCCCTCCCCCAATCCTCTTCTACTATTCTACTTGTTTCTTTACTCACTTACCTGAAATCCTTTTTGTTTCCCATTTGCTTCTGTATATGAGAGAAAATATACACACACCCTTTGACTTTCTGAGACTGGCTGATCTCATTTAGTAAAATATTCTCTAGTTCCATCCTTTTTCCTGCAAACGACATAACTTTGTTCTTGTTTATGGTTAAATAAAATCCCATTGTGCGTATATACCACCTTTTCTTGATGCGTTCATCTGTGGATGGGCACCTCGGTTGGTTCCCTATCTTGGCTGTTGTGAATTGTGCTGCTGTAAACATGGGCACGCATGTATCGCTATGGTATCCTGAGTTTAATTCTTTTGAAAAGATACTGAGGAGTGGGAGAGCTGGGTCACAGCATGGCTGCACTTCTAGTCTTTTGAGGAACCTGAGAGGAAGGCTTTTTATCTGGAAGAACCTGTGCCTTTTGAAACACAGATCACCAGTTAACAAGTTCAGCAGCAGGGGGCAGGATTGTACAGTGGAAAACATCCATGGTTGCCAGGCCAGAAACCTGGGTCTGGTTCCATTCCTGCTGGAATTCTTTTTACCTCTACTGAACTTTGGTTAACTTGTCTGCAAAGTAAGGAGCTACACTGGATAGATGTGTTCCTTTTCTTTCATTCAATAATATTATTGCAGGACTGGGGGTGTAGTTCAGTGGTAGAATGCTCACCTAGCATGTGCAAGGCCCTGGATTTCATCCCAACACTGCAAAAATAATAATAACAACAGTAACAGTAATAATAATATGGCTTACCTGCCTTGTGCTAAATACTGTGTTACTTGATAAAACAAACTTCACTAAGCTGATTAAGTTTACTGAAAGAACCAACAAAAACTTATACGCTAATTATATTCTAAAAGTTAAACTTAATCTGAGAGGCTAACAGATGATGATTAAATAAAGAAAGCACCAGGACCACTGTGCAGTTTCAACAAACCTAAGAGCCATTGTGACTCTCAATTATGACCAAGTGTCCTCCAAGTCTCTGGAGTTAACACTGGGTAACAGATGTTGAGGCAGCAAGATCAGTATATTTTAATCACTTCTGCTTCATTTCAGACTTTCATAGACACAGCTCCAACCCTAAGCCACAAACATAACTCCATCCAAAGTATCATCCTCAGCCAGGCATGGTTGTTCACGCCTGTAACTCCAGCACTTGGGAAGCTGAGACAGGAGAATCACAGGTTTGAGGCCAGTCTCAGCAACTTAGCAAGACTCTGTTTCAAAATAAAGAGGGCTGGGGATATAGCTTCGAGGTAGCACACCCCTGGGTTTAATCCCCAGTCCCACAAAAAGTAAAATAAAAAAAATCCAACCCCCCAGCATCTACATGACTTCAGTGTTTCCCCTTTGTGTCAGTGGCCCTATTTTGCTCGCAGATTTCCCAGCCCGGTAACCTCTGAGTCACACTTGACTCTGTTCTCTGCTTTCCTTCCTGAGTAAACTCTCAGCTAACGTGCTGTGACTTCTTATACCAATAAAACTCCCTTCCCCAACACCCAGAGCACAGAGCTCCACTGAGGCGGCTGCCTTGCGGAGCAGAGGAAGGAGGAATTCCAGGTGTTCTTGGGCCCCAGGGGAAAGCTGGAAAGGGACTCTGCAGCCTTGCTCTGCCACCTTCCCTGACTCACATGGGCCTGGGCCAGGAAGGAGGGAAACCACCAGGCAAGTGCTTCCTACCGCTCGGACTGGCAGGAACCAGGGGCTTTCCCACAGGGCCTAGCCAGGCCCCGGGTGGAGAATGCGTTCCCAGGCTGGAGCCTGCCCCCTTCTTTCCAATTCCTTTCCTTCAAAGCGGGCCAAAAAGCCTTCCAACAGACACCATCTTGAGAGCTCCCCACTTACCCTGGAAGGGGCTCTGGGAGGACCTGCTTCCTGCCCCTTCCACAGCGCAGGGAGGGGTCACCACGATAATTCTGCAAGATTTTCACTTCAGACACCAAATTCTAAAAACTCAGTTGAGCCACGTGTGGTGGCACACACTTGTAATCCCAGTACTTGGAAGGCTGAGACAGGAGGATCACAGGTTGGCAGCTAGCCTCAGCAATTTTGTGAGATTCTCTGTAATTGAGTGAAACACTGTAAAGAATAAAAATAGGGCTGGGGGTGGGGCTCAGAGGCAGAATGCCCCTGGGTTCAATCTCCAGTTCCGTAAAAAAAATAATAAAAACTCACATCAGATGGGCCCAGACCCAACTTAGCGGCCTATAATTATATTTAATATAAAAAAAAATGTGTAGAACTCTCTTTCTCTAAATTAGATTAAATATTTTTAGCTCCTTAAATAATTTCAGGCCCTTCCCCACCTTGAGTGTCCTTCTCTGAATATGTCCCTGGTTGTCTGTAGTACTAGGGACTGAATCCAGGGACATTCTACCTCCAAGCTATACTCCCAGCCCTTTTTATTTTTTATTTTGAAACAAGGTCCTGCTAGGTTGCTGAGCGTCTCCCTAAGTTGCTGAGTCTGGCTTCGAACCTGCGAGCCTCCTGTCTCAGTGCTCCAATTACGAGGATTATAGGTGTGCTCGACCATGCCCAGCTTGATTTCTCTTGAAATATGGCATGTAAGTAATAGCAGGGTGCAGGACTCCTGGTGGAACTTAAAGTGAGCTTTTTAACCTCTACATTCCATTGTTTTCACAACTGATTTAGCCTGAAATCTTTATTTCCTTATTGTATGAATTGCACCCAACCAAGATTTTCTTTTCTAAACTAAGGAGATTGGGCTCAAAGACCTTTGATTGTGTTTGTGTTTTTGTCTTTTAAGGGAATCAGAACGGAAGAGTCTGTAGAAATTGCTGGCACAGGTTGAACAGCCCTAATCCAAAAATCTGAAGTTTCAAATTCTCCAACATCAGAAACTTGAGTACTAACAAGAAGCCACCAGAGGAAAACTCTACACCTGACTTCACATAACCGGGCACAGGCAAGATGCAGGAGCAGTAAAATATTGTATAGAATTATCTTCCGGCTATAGACGAGACAGAAATGAAAATCGGGTTTAGTTTCAGGTCTCATCTCCAAGATATTTTATTATTTATGTGAAAATATCCAAAAATCCAAAAAATTCAAAATCCCAAACACTTCTGGTGCCAAGCATTTTGGATAAGAGACACTCCCCTCATGCGCGTTTTCCAGCCATGGCTTCCAGCCCATGTGAGGCCGTGAGCCAGGCAGGGAGTGAGCCTTCACCAGATCCACGGCCACTGTCTTGATCTTGGACTTCAGAACTCTGAGAAATAAATGTCTGCTGTGGAAGCCCCCTGGCCTAGCATATTTTAGTTATAGTAGACTAGGTGAACTAAGATAATCACCACCAACTCTTTCAAAAAGAAACAGAAAGTAGCCGGGCGTGGTGGCGCACGCTTGTAATCCCAGCATTCGGGAGGCTGAGACCGGAGGATCCGGGTTCGCGGCCAGCCTCAGCTACCTAGTGAGGCTCTCTGCAACTTAATGAGACTCTGTTTCAAAATAAAGAATAAAAAAATAGGGCTGGGGGTGTAGCTCGGAGGTAGAATGCCCCTGAGTTCAATCCCCAGTACCGCAAAAAAAAAAAGAAAGAAACAGAAAGTATGAGAGCACATTGTGCATACGAATGGCAAGCTTTATTTCATTACATTTTGGCTTCACATTATATACGCAAGTATTTATGTACACAAACATGTGTATATAGATTATGATCATACTTGAATTTTGGCAAAAAAAAAAAGCCACTTGGGTAGCCCAATCAGGAAATAGTAGGCTTGCCCTAACATATAAACATGTGCTTGAAATTCACAGTCAGAGACTCCCTGGTTTCCAGCGTCGGGTCTGGCGCTTCAGAACTGCCTGACCCCACCAAGTCACTTAGCTCTGTTGAAACTCAGCGCAACTCTTCATCAATAAAATGCGGCAGCAACGAGACTTTCCTCCAATACTTACTAAGGAGAAGCACGCTAATATTCACTTGGTTATACCGAGCTCATATCTAGTGCCGGGGAACATGGTGGGTCCTTCATGGCAGCACACTTCTAACCTCACCAGGACAGCCCTTTGTATGATCAACCGTCAGAACAGAAATGTGAGGCCGCCTGCTCCAGGTAGGTGCGGTTAACCACTCCACCACGCTGGCTCTGACGATACAAACTCGTCTCTGTACAAATGCAGACCCCTTTGAAGTACGTAACACAATTAATACTAAGTACTTAGCACAGACGAGCCTTTAAAATTCAGCACTACTCAAAGAACAGGCCACCCATGAAAGGAGAGTTTGTACAGGAACGTGGGTTGATGCCGATTCCTCCACAGGAATGTTTTATCAGCTTTGCATGTCTTTGTATCTCACTGAAGGAGATACATTCCAAGACCTCCAGTGGAATACCGAATCCTATATATCCTTTGTTTTTTCTTATTCAGACATACCTATGATAAAGTTTAAATTAGGCACAGTAGGAAATTCACAACAATAACTAACAATAAAATGGAACAATTAAGACAACAGATTGTAATAAAATTGCCAGCATCATCACCACTCTTGTATTTTGGAGGCAATATTAAGAAAAATGCGGGCAACTTAACACAAGCACTGTGACCCGTGACAGTAATTGAGAGGATGACTAAGTGGCAGAGGGAAGCTGTATCAAGTGCAGATACACTGGACAAGGAGATGGTTCTTAGTCCAGACAGAACAGGCTGTGAGGCAGTGGACACTGCAAGATGGCGTGGCATGACCCAGAACGCGGCAACTTGACACTTAGAGAGCTGAGTATTTGGGGAATTTCCTATGTAATAATTTTGGGCGGCAATCGAATACAAGTGACTGAAACCACAGATGGAGGCCAGGAGGGGAGTCTGCACTCCCAGTGTTCTCGTGGTCAAGTTCACCGACGCTGGCTGGAGCCCAGCCTCTTGTTAGGGTCAGGCCAAGCAGAGGGCAGCTCATGGAGAGGCCTGTTGCTGACGCCAGGATAAACCTCACAGCCACCGTGTCACGGCCTCTCGCGCTCACAGACACACATTCAGGTCTCCTCGAAGGTAAACCTGCAAACTCGCTCCCGTTCACTATCGTCTGGACTGCTTCAGCCCACTGAAACTCTAGAATCTTCACGATATCATCCGAAGGCATCAATTAACCTCGTTGGTCCCGTGTCATCTGCCCAGCTTCTGAACAGTGAGTACTCTGCTTCCTCACCCAAGACTTGGGGGTCTGAGACAGGAGGATGGTAGAACCGAGGCCAGCCTCAGCAACTTAACAAGATCCCGTTTCAAAATAAAAATAAAAAGGGCTGGAGGTGTAGCTTGGAAGTAGAATGCCCCTGGGTTCAACCCCCAATACAGAGAGGAGGGGAGGGGAGGGGAACCCGCGGAGGGCGGGTCTGCTTTGGTTGTGACAAGGACCGGCACAGGCAGGCATTTCCTTGCAGCGTGAGCGCCTCCGCATGGCTTTTTCTTGTTTCTGGATCCCACCTGGACTTTCACTTCCAAAGACGACCCTGCAGAGGAAGCATTAGGAGAGAAACTGCTTCGAGTGCGCCACCTTGTGGCTCACGGTCATCGGTGCAGCTGGATGACTGGGCAGGGAGGCGGGGTTAGGGCGAGGTTCCGCATCCTTCCCTCACCCCAATAATTCTAAGGAAAATACAACCGGCCTAATCCTTTTGTTCACCACTGTGAATAAAGGAATGTTGACATTACATCTGTTTGATTTATGGCCTAAAATAATTTTAATGAGTTACCTAGGTAAAGAGAAATTTTTTAAATCATTTCTCACTAGCCACAACTTTAAATTTAAACAAAGAAAAAATTCCTTTTCTTCCGCTCATGATTTGGAAGTTATCTTTAAGAAATCTTTGATTTAGCCGGGCGTGGTGGCGCACGCTTGTAATCCCAGCATTCGGGAGGCTGAGACCGGAGGATCCGGGTTCGCGGCCAGCCTCAGCTACCTAGTGAGGCACTCCGCAACTTAGTGAGACTCGGTTTCAAAATAAAGAATAAAAAAAAAATAGGGCTGGGGGTATAGCTCGGAGGTAGAATGCCCCTGAGTTCAATCCCCAG
>PVLC010013637.1:0-30859 GCA_004027655.1 Graphiurus murinus | reverse complement strand
GAAATCTTTGATTTAAAATGAACAGAAGCCGGGCGTGGTGGCGCACGCTTGTAATCCCAGCATTTGGGAGGCTGAGACCGGAGGATCCGGGTTCGCAGCCAGCCTCAGCTACCTAGTGAGGCACTCCGCAACCTAGTGAGACCTGGTTTTAAAATAAAGAATAAAAAAAAATAGGGCTGGGGGTATAGCTCGGAGGTAGAATGCCCCTGAGTTCAATCCCCCAGTACCGCTAAATAAATTAATAAATAAATAAATAAATAAATGGAACAGAGATTGAACACCCCTGCGTTCAATCCCCAGAACCCCCCTCCCCCAAATAAGCAGCTATAAAAGGGGGGTGGTTCCAAGCCGGGCAAGCAACTTGAGCATGATCTTCCTGGCGCTGAGCCCTGGCCCCGGAGCCGGCCCCCCTCACGTGGGGTTATGTTGCCTTCCCCAGCTACTCAGACTTCCATTCCTTCTGGGTAGGACAACAGCAAGGACTGAGTCAAGCATAGTGGTGCACACCTGTAATCCCAGTTCTTGGGAAGCTGAGACAGGAGGATCGTAGGTTCATAACCAGCCTCAGCAACTTAGTAAGTCCCTCTTTCAAAATAAAATAGGACTGGGGGTGTAGGTCAGAGATAGAATGCTTCTGGGTTCAATCCCCAGTACCACAAAAAAAAATTAAATAAAAATAAGAATAAATAGATTCGCTAGATTTTCAAATTCAGCAGGAAAGTATTGTGGGCACTGTGAGGTCTGACTGAGCCTGGCTGAGAACAAATAATTCCCAGAAAAGGGAAAAAGTAAAGAGAAAACCTCTAACCTTCCCCCTGCAGCCAGCCCCATAAATTTACCTGCTCTGGCCTGGTGTTAAGCCCATCAATCAGAGGAATACATGACCGCTTTGCCCTCCCACCCATTCCAACCCCCCATAAAAGTCCCTGGTCTGAAGGAAGGGGCTCCTGACACGGGTCAGTTGTCTCCTCCAAGGTTTTACTCCAGAATAAAATCTGTTCCTGCTGTCAAGCTGTGCTCTCTTTGACCCCATATTTTCAGACATAAATGGTGTCAAATCCCTAGACGAAAGTAGCTGTCAGATCTCTCTCTGATCCAGAGAGGTTTTTGGCCAGCCACTCTCCAAAGGGCCAGTACCATCCACCCCCTGCCCCTTCCCGAACGTGGCTCCAGCATTTGGAAGATCTTTTGCTGATCCTGACTCCTGCATTCAACATCAGCCAGTAAGTCCTGCCACCATCTGCCTTTCTGAGGCACCCAGAAAATCCGATCCTCTCGCCACCCAGGATTCCTGCCTCCAGAGATCCCCCTCCCCTGACCCATGCAGAAAGGCTTGGGGATTCCTGGCTTTGGAAATCCTCTCCTCAAAAATATTCCCTCCTGGGGTATCAGGTAAGTGACGAATTTGTCCTCATTAATTCTTTTCTCTACTATGGGCCTAACAGCTAAGAGCTGTCTACTAACGGCATCTAACTATGGTGGCCCCAGGATAACTGGGCGTACTTTCTTGATACTCCGCTGCCTAAAGGTCCTCTCCCATGGACAAAGGAGTTGGCACAGTGGACCAAAGAGCCAGGCTTACAAACCTAACAGATCAAACCAGAGAACACAACCAAAATTTTTCTATCATCTTGCCACAGGCTACTGTAAGAGATACTAGTACCTTATAAGTGTGTAAAATGGCAGAGGGAAAAAATGAGTGAGTCTTCCTGACCAAGAGCTCCTTGGTCTGGCACTCTTTTGACCAGGAAAAAACCAACTCCTGAGCCGGGCATGGTGGCGCACACTTGTAATCCCAGTGTTTGGGAGGCTGAGACAAGAGGATCCGGGTTTGCGGCCAGCCTCAGCTACCTAGTGAGGCCCTCTGCAACTTAGTGAGACCCTGTTTCAAAATAAAGAATAAAAAATAGGGCTGGGGGTATAGCTCGGAGGTAGAATGCCCCTGAGTTCAATCCCCAGTACCGCAAAAAAAACCCAAAACAACTGTATTTGTCCAAATTATTCCAAATAGTAACTCTATTTCGGCTCTCCATAGTACTGATTTCTGGACTCACCTAGTGGAAAATGTACTAAACACATCTTCCTCCTGTATGTTCTTCAATCCCAATCCAGTCAAACAGGTCCTGACCTCACATCTAATTGGTCTTGGCCTAACAGAGCGAGAAATCCAAAAGCAGACAAGTCTTAATCTAGCAACACTCCTCAGTCTTAATTCATTAAGAATATTCATTACCCTCATAGTAAGACACTGACGGGTTCAGGAAAATCCATTCCAATCGCAGTGATTGTTCCAGGATTGTCTGTATCTAGTACCAGTCAGTGTGACCTTAAATGTAATCATACTGTAAACAGCCCACTCCCAACAGAGATGAGACGACCCTCAGGTGAGTCAGTCTTTTAATTTCTTATTCCACCATTTCCAAGGGATTTCGGGGTTGCTGTTGTGTTGGCAAACTCGGAATGATTTTACCTTCTCCTTCTCCTGGGGGATTAGTTCTATCCCTTCATTTTATGAAGAGGTTCACACAGCATCATGTGGGGGTGAAAACTAGGACTCTATCCGATTGCCCAAGAAACAGTAACTCTAGAAAAGACAAAACAAGTCTTAGAACATTTAGAACTTTTAGAGACAAAATCTGTTCAGAACCGAGCACAGTCTGATTTCCGGGGCCGCCTCCATGTGGATGTTCCCCATGATGAAAGGCAACCCCAGGTAGTGCCAAGGGCTCGAGCTCCAGGCTCAGCCGCAGCTCCTGGGGACTTGACTGTGGTGCGGCCTGTCTCCTCTAAAACTCATGTTGAAATGCAACTGCCATGATGGCAGGCATGAGAGGTCGGGCCTTTAAGAGGTGAGTCAGTCATGAAGAGGGATTAATTCGTTTCTCACTGGGGTGAGTTCCTGATCTCAGGGGACTGGGCTAGTTAGCGTGTTGCTGTAAATGAGTGTTCTGTCTCTTCCACGAGCACTGCTCGCCTTTGCTCTACCACTCTAGGAAGCACACAAGACTCTTCCCAGAAGTCAATCAACTGCTCTTATCATGCTCTTGGACAAATTATTCAAAGAACAACTGAGTCACCCACTGTAGACGCCCCCAGTCTCTTTTCTTTTCCTCCCCAGAAAACACCCAGTATTCTGAATTTGGTCGTCAGTCTTCTCATTCATGAATTTTAAGTATGAATGTATATAACTATAAATAAAATAGGGTATTGTTTTATATATTTAACATTCTAAACAAACGCAATACTCTATGCTTCTGTAACTTAACCATTTTTTGTTCAACGTCACCTTTGATATTTATCTGTTAATACATAGAATTCATTTATTTAATTTCATAAAGGTGGATAATATTACATTAGATAAAAAGCAATACTACTTATCCATTCTCTTAGTGATAAATATTTTGGACACTTCCAATTTTTCACTTTTGAAAATAATACTGCAATGATCATGTTTGTGCAAATATACCTCTCCTAAGAATGTAATTAGTATCATAGGTTATTGGGCATTTTTAATTGTATTAAGTATTGCCAAGTTGCTCATAAAGTAGTAGTACTAATTTATAACCCCACCAACAACAGTGGTTTCCTTTTGCCTTACAGTTTCAGCAGCACTTCACACTATCAGAATTGCAAATTTTTGCTTATCTGATGGATGAGAAATAGTATCCACTGCAGATCCTCGTGCATTTGCCTGATAACAGTGGGTAAGCCTCTTGCACCGCATTCACTGTCTATTCCATTTCCTTCTCTGTACTTTGCCTATTTATAGCTTTTGCCTGTTTTCTCTTGGGCTGTTTGTCTTTGTGACTTTTAGAAATTTACTGCATAATCTCTATGCTAAAGCTGTATCAATTATATGTCATACAAATAACTCCTTCCAATCTGTAGTTTGTCTTTTAAATTTGCTGATGGTGCCTTTTGATATGCTAAAATTTTAATTCATCAGTTATAATTTATGCTTTTAAGGGTGTTTTGTTTTGTTTTTTGGTTTTTGGTTTTTGGGGTTTTTTTTTTACAAATTGCCCTGATGTTGTTCTTAAAATTTTGTCCTATTTTTTCCCAAAACTTTCAAAATAACCTGTACTTGGAAGCTGAGATGGGAGGATCGAAAGTCCAAGGCCAGACTAAGCAACTTCGTAGACACTATTTCAAATTAAAAAACAAAATAAAATAGAACTGGAGGCATAGCTCAGAGGTAGAATGTCCTGGGTTCAATTCCCAGTGTGTGTGTCTCTCTCTCTCTCTCTCTCTCTCTCTCTCACTCACACACACACACACACACCACATACGCAAAAAAAAAAAAAAAAAATCTGAAGAACCCTCAAGTGTATGTGTGTGTATGTGATAGTATGAGACGTTATTACCTTCTTCCACATCCATTCGTTTATTTTCCCTTCCTCTCAACCCTTAAGATAGAATAGATTTTATCAGAATTGAAAATGCATATGATGAGCTCAAGGTTACCAAGAAACACTTGTATCTAAATGGCCCCCAGGCACACAGAGTCTTATCTTCTCACCCTCACTTCACCTGGCCACCCACTAGCTTCTCTCTCTGCCTTCCGGTGCAGTCCTGGGTTCTTCCACCCAGTCAGACCTCCCTTTCCAACACAGAGATGGCTGCAAACCAGAATTCCCGAGAGCGGCCTGGCCCCCCTCCCCCAGCCCCAGAGATGCTTTTAATGTGAAGCCCAGGATGTAATCACTAGCACAGTGCTTCCCCACCTACAGAACTGCTCATGCCCAAGAAATTTTTTGTTATACCGCTGGGGAAATGCTGCCATTCTCCTATGGCGCTGCTAAATATTCCGTCATGCACATACCCACCCCCCCCATAACAAAGAATTACTGAAGAAAGAGATGACCAATATCCAAGGATGAGAGAAGCATGTGGCCCTTAGTTATCTGGGACTGGCTTATCTCTCTCAGAACGGCACTTGTCCAGTTCCATCCACTGTCCTGCAAATGACATCATTTTACTCCTTTCAGCTGAGGAAAACTCCATTGTGTATACATTTTTCTTTATTCATTCCTCTGTCGATGGACACCTGGGTTGGTTCCACAATCCAGCTATTGTGAGCTGTGCTGCTATAAACATAGCTATACATGTTCACTAGAGTATTCTGATTTTAATTCTTTTGGAAATATGCCAAAGAGTGGGATAGCTGGGTCCTACGGTGATTCCATACTTCGTCTATGAGGAACACTCATACTAATTTCCACAGTGGCTGCACTAATTTACAATCCCACTGACAACGTGTAAGCGTTCCTTTCCCCACGTCCTCCTGGAAGTGAATCAGGGCAGAGCCCTGGAGACAGGAAGCGTTAAAAGAGGCCATCAAGAACAAAAACGGGGAAGGTCAATAAGACGTGAAGGTAACAGTGACCAGGCAAGGACTGTGAACATCAAAACCAAACTCTAGCCCCTTCGCAGACTCTATCCTGAGGACAATCCCTGTCAACAAGAATGGGGAGGTGAGCAGACAAGTAGACCAAGAGATCAGAGCCCACCAGCCACAAAATAACAATTCAAACTAAAGACGGAAACTGGGCAAAAGACAGTGGGTCCTCGACACCCAATTCTGACCAATCACAAAAGAGCAGGGCAGGGGAGGTATAAAAGATCATCTCTCAAGAACTTCAATGATTAATCACCTGCAGGGATCCCTCCCCTGCTGTGTAGAGGGGATTGTTTTTGTCTTCTATCATTCCTTCACTTAAAATCAACTTTTTTTTGCGGTACTAGGGATGGAACCTAGGGGCAGTATACCTCCAAGTTACACCCCCCGGTCCTCCTATTTTTTTTTTTTTTTTTATTCTTTATTTTGAAACAGGGTCTCACTAAGTTGCAGAGGGCCTCACTAAGTAGCTGAGGCTGGCTGCAAACTCAGATCCTCCAATCTCAGCCTCCCAAGTGCTGGGATTACGAGCGTGCGCCACCACGCCTGGCTTAAAATAAACTTTCATATTACTATACCTTTTATTAGTCCTTGGACTTCACTCATTGAAATTCACTAGATGAGAATCCAACAAGAGGAGACACTCTATATCGGAAGCTAGAGAGAAAAAAGGAAAAGAAATCTTATGAAAATTAGGACAGAGACCAGTAAAGTAGTGGAGGAGGACTGGAGGAGGGAGAAGGGGAGGAAAAGGGGAGGTACAAGGAAGGAAACAACCAAACAATGTCAGGCATCGCTATTAACCTCGATCGTGCACAGGAAGGGAGGAGAAGAGGGAAAGGGGAAACCTGGGGAAGGAAATGGACCCAACCATATTATGTGCACATATGAAGGTTTCATTGTGAATCTCACTATCGTGCACATTTACAATGAGCCAATAAAAAAGTATGAAGAAAAAGTGTGCAGTGGTCACACTTGGAATACCAGTGCTTGGGAGACTGAGACAGGACCACAGGTTCAAAGCCAGCCTCAGCAGCTTAGCAATACCTTGTCTCAAATCCTGCTGGGAGTGGAGTTCAGAGGCAGAATGCCCCTGGGTTCAATCCCCAGTGCCACAAAAAAAAAAAGGAACAGAGCTAGCGTTGAGTCCACTCTATCATATTGCTTTCCAAATTATGCTTTGGTAGCTTAGTCATTTTACCTTATAAATAAATGTGATGCTTTATATCTTAATCAAGGTGACATGTGTATGTGTGTTCATGATACTAATATATATATATATATATATATATATATATATATATATATATATATAGTGTGTGTGTGTGTGTGTGTGTGTGTGTGTGTGTCTGTGTTACTGGAGATTGAATCTAGGGGCATTTTACCTTTGAGCTACACCCCCAGCCCTATTTTATTTTTATTTTGAAACAGAGTCTCGATAGATTGATGAGAGTCTCACTACTTGCTGAAGCTGTCCTTGAACTTGTGATCCTCCTATTTTAGTCTCCTAAGTACTGGGATTGCAGGTGTGCATCACCATGCCCAGCTTCTTTATACACTTTTTATATTCCTAAAATATTTCATATATGTATGGAGCTTCCTCAAAAAAAATAGGAATGTAATGATCAAATGACCCAGCTATACCACTCCTTGGTATCATTCCAAAAGAATTAAAGTCAGAATACTATAGTGATACATGCATACCCATGCTTCTAGCAGCAAATTCACAATAGCCAAACTATGGAACCAAGCTAGGTGTGCATCAACAGATTAATAGATAAAGAAAATGTGGTATATATACACAATGGAGTTTTGCTCAGCCATAAAAAAAAAAGAACAAAATTATGTCATTTGTAGGAAAACGGACCGAACTAGAGAATATTATGCTGAGATCAGCCAGTATCAGAAAGTCATGGGTTTCATGTTTTCTCTCATATGGGGAAGCTAGAGAGAAAATGGGAAAGAAAAGGGACCTTAGCAAATGAGGAGATCAGTAAGAACAGTGGGAGGGACCGCAGGAGGGACGCGGGGGACAGGAAAATGAGGCTTGCGGGAGCGGACCACTCCAATCACTTTATGTCCATGTATGGAGTTGTCACCACCGATCTCACCCACTGTGCGTACAGGGAGGGAGAGGGCGGTGGCATGTGGAGGGAGACACACAAGTGCTGTGTAATGATGACTTTAAATCTCACTAGGATGTATAATTACAACGCACCAATAAAAGCATTTAAATGTTTTACACTTACAAGTAAAAAAGACTAAAGTTGTAATAACGGTAACAAGCAGATGCCTAAGTGTCCCTCCGTTCTGTGGAAACGCGCCCCCAGACTTGAGCCTCCAGAACATCACCCAGTCTGGATTTCCCCGAGAGTCTTCTGAAAGTACAAAGCTGTTGCCCACTGGCTGCGGGAGATGAGAACTGAGAAATCTTTTTCTTTGTTTAAATATCCAACTTCGGAAGCTCACCAAGGACATCAGAAACCAATCCTGAATTGGGACAAAAGAGAGATTTTGAAGCCTGAAATTTTATCAGAGAAATCATTCGAACATCCCCGTGGAGATCACAAACTTAGGGTATTCTGTTTATATTTTAAAGGGATAAGAGCTTCAGTCACATCGAGTCGCCACATTTTCAGGCAAAACCAGGATTGGCACGGTCACTGTCTTCATCTAGGAAGAAAAAGAAGAAGGAAGGGAGGGAGGGAGGGAGGAAGGGGGAAAAAAAAAAAGAAGGGAAGAGAAGAAAAAAAGAAAAGAAAGGAAAGATGCTGGAAAAGTTGCTGAATATGAATTGGACATGCTCATTAAAGAAAGGACTTTTACAAACAAATAACTTTAAAATATTCCAGCCGGTGTTGTTTTATATCTTCTACCCTTTGCCATTACAATGACTTATTTCTCTCTGCCTTCTAAAACAAACAAACAAGAAAGTCGCTTGCTTTTTCACTTTGATTTAGTGCCCTCTGGCTATCAGCCCCCTGGCCCCGAGCCAGGCTGTCAGATCCTCTGCTCGGCTGGCAAGGAAGGGACGCAGTTCAGGAAGGCTGCTGGGGCCGGCGGTCCTGCAGCAAGGCCCTGTGTGTCAACCACCTCCTGTCCGCTTTCCCTCCTTTGACAGGGTGGGTCTTCAGGATGTCCCTTGCCCTTCTCCTGCAATTAAGGCTCTGTCTGAAGCACCGCATACCCCCTCCACCACCACTTCAAAACAGCCTGGAAGCACCGATCCTTCTGAGCTTCCGCTTAAAGGAAACAACCGAAGCATCTGAAAGTGTTGATGAGGTCCTGTCTAGGGAAGACAGCAGCTAACTAAACAGAAGAATCCTTTTCTCTTCCAAAATCCTCAATTCTGGGATCAGTGCTCATTGAGTCACATTCTACTGAATCTGACGTCGCAGACAGGCAAGCTCACGGAGGAGAGCAGGTCAACCGAGGCTGACGAGGGAGCTCTGGGGGCCTTCCGCAGAGCACTTTGCGCGTGTTTGGGGCATTGGTGTACCTGGTGTAAGATCAGCTCTTACACTTACTGGCTTGGTCTTGAACAAGTCATAGAATCTCACTGAGTATTCATTTCCTCCCCCTGTAAGATGGGAATCGAGATAACAAATTAAAACTACCTCCAAGCCAGGCATGTTGGCACATGACTATAATCCGAGTACATGGGAGACGGAGGGCCTCAGCAATTTAGTGAGGCCCTCAGCAACTTAGCAAGAGCTTATTTCAAAACTAAAGGGTCTGGGGGTGGAGCTTAGAGGTAGCATGCCCCTAGGTTCAGTACCCAGTGCCAAACAATAATAATAATAATAATAATAATAATAATAATAATAATAACAATGGAAGTCAACTAAAGTACAAAATTTTATGCATAGATACACGTATGCATATAGGGGTCTACACACAGATATGTGTATTTGGAAGTACATTCACTAGCATGGAAATTAACATGCTTCTCTTTCCTACATAATGACCTTTCAAACTGAGGCTCCTCTAGCTTTTCCCCAGTTAGGTAAGGCAACAGACTGACACAAAAGAATCCATGCTGCCCAGTTAGGATCTAGTCCACAAAGCAGCAGTACAACATTTCAGAAATGTAAAAACCTTTGCACCCAAGGATGTACTCCATCTCTGGCTGAGGATAATCATCCCGCCTGTTAAACAGCTTCCTGTTTTGCTCTATAGGACCGTTTATCTCACTGGACTCTTTGCACTATTTTTGTTTTGCTTTTTTCCTACCAGCAAAATCAGTGCACCTGAACAAGAAACCTTTTTTTTTTTTTTTTAAATAAGCTTTCTCACAGAATCAGTGACATAAGAGGATTAATGTTTGTTTTCAATCCTGACTTCTCCTCCTACATCTATTTTTGAAACACATTTTATTTTGGGATGTCCTGACTGGGATGATACTAAATTGGAAAGCCTGGTGCAAATTTTATTGACCTCCATTTCCGACTGTAAAGGATGTCCCCGACTAATCTGTCATCTACAGGGCAGACAAAGACCAGAGGCCGGGGAAGCTGAGCCAGATGGTGTGAGCGAGAGGCCCCCCACCAGACACTTTGGGTTTTGTTGGTTGGTTTTTAAATAGTTGACTAGAAAGAGGAAAAAACATGTGAGCATCCTTCTTATTCCAAGCTGAACCCCACTAAACGACAAGCACAGAGCTGAGCATAAGAACTTTGTCCATGTTTATTGGGTATGAGGGAGCGGATGGCTGAAATGACCGATGGATGGTTTGGTTTCTTATTTAAGCAATACAGAAACCACAAAAAGATAAAAGTTATCACTTAGGAAAGTACGAAAGTTATCAAGTGCAGCCAGGCACAGTAGCACATCCCTGTAATCCCAGAACTTGAGAGGCTGAGACAGATGTGTCACAAGTTGGAGGCCAGCCTTAGCAGCTCAGGGAGGCCCTCGAAAACTTAGCTAGACCCTGTTTCAAAATAAAAAATAAAACAGAGCTGAGGTGTAGCTCGGAGGCAGAATGCCCCGGCTTCAATCCCAGAACCACACAAACACACACACACAAAAATAATAATAAAGTGAATGTTTTCATTCTCCACTCTTCAGAGATAGACAATGATAAGTTTGATCTCTGTTCTTACCTGTTTGTCCTTTATTTATACTGTATTACCTATGTACCTCATTATTTTTTGCCCAAAGCATCATCATATTTCCAGAGTGATCCATACTTTTTACTTTTCACTTGTGTCTGAAGGACGCCTGTTCACGCCAGTGTGGAGAGCTCCACCTTATTCCCTTCAATGGCTGCATGGTATTGAGTTGTGTAGACATCACATAAGTGATTAAGTCAGACTCTTCTTGAAAGTCATGGGCTGGGGTGTGGCTCAGCAATAGACCACCAGGGTTCAATCCCCAGCACAACAGGAAGAGGAAGAAAGAGGAGGAGAAGGAGGAGGAGGAGGAGGAATTAAATTTAATTTTTCTGCCTTTAGCACAATACTACAATGTACTTCCTTGCACACATGTTACTAACCACCTGCATTTTTGAATAGTTAATATTCTTTGCTGTCTTACTTGTCATTTTTAATAGGAACTCTGCACCTTAGGAACTGGAACGCTCGTCATTTGTCATGGTCAAACATCTTCTGGCCATCTGCTACTGGACTTTTCACTTTGTTTTCCCACATCTTTCAATGTTTAATGCCTACTTTTCTGTAATCTAATCTAATTTCCCCCTTTATTACTCTTCCTTTTCTAGATAATCCTAAGAAATCCTCTCTATCCTTGAGTTTATAAATACGTGACTCTATTTGACAATGATGCTTTCAGTATTTTGATGTTGAAAGCTGACAGGATGCCCCCTCAGTGTCTCCCACATCTTCCAGCCTCTTTTTGAATCAGGCTAAAATACGTGAGTCATTCTAGCTAATGGGATGTGGGCAGACATGAGATAGCAGGTCAGTGTCATGTCGACCCCGATCAAGAATGTAACTCCCCAACCCTCTCTTTCCCTGAAGTAGCACTACAAGTTTTATATATAATGCGCAATGTGGGAATAACTTACTATTTTTAGAAATACCTTCATTATCATGTTACCAAATCCACATGTATCAATCAATGTGTCTGTTTCTGCTTTCTCTGGGATGACCCCTGATCTACTTATCTACTTCTGTACCATTATCCAACCAGTTTTACCTTCAGAATTATATATCTCAATATTCTAAAGACCAAATTCCCCTTCGTGACTTTTTCTCTTCAAACTCTAGCCTTATTTTTCCAAATAAAGTTTAGAAATAATCTATTCCCCAAAACAATTGGGGTCCTCATCAAATTTGCATGGTAGTTGTAGACTGATATGGGAAAGAGCCACATCTGGAGGCCAGTTAGTCTTCCCAAGAAGAATTACAATCTCCCTCCTCCTCCTCCTCCTCCTCCTCCTTCTCTTCTCTTCTCTTCTCTTCTCTTCTCTTCTCTTCTCTTCTCTTCTCTTCTCTTCTCTTCCTCTCTCTCTCTCTCTCTCTCTCTCTCTCTCTCTCTCTCTCTCTCTCTCTCTCTCTCTCTTTCTCTCTGCCCTATTTTATGTCCTTTAATAAAAACATATCATTCTCTTAGCCAGACCCAGTGGCACAGGTTGTGACAAGAAGATTACAGGTTCAAGACCAGCACTTAGTAACTTAGTGAGACCCTGTTTCAAAATAAAAACTAAAATAAGGCTGGGGTTATAGCTCAGAGATAAAACACACCTGGGTTCAATCGCAAGTACCACAAATACATATTTCTCTTTTTAAGTTACTCTTAAATGTTCTAAAGACTAATTTGACAAAATTGTGAGTATGATTTTTCTCATATCAGTTGCTAATTATTCCATGGTAGTAAACACATATGCAATATTATTTTTTTTCTCCCTATCATTACTGGTCTCTACTAAATTCACCATCCCCCTTTCTACCCATTAGCCCTGCACACTTCGCCAAGCAATACTGTATTTTGTCTTAAACATAGCAATCTTAATAATTTTCTTAATAGTCTAACAGTTTCTGTTGAATTTATTTGATTGTTAGGAATATTTTCATACCATCTGCAACTAATAACTTTCTTTTCTCCATGGTAACTTTAACCTTTCCTGGTTGTCTGTGGTGGTGGTTAAGATTCAGCAGTGTCTCCAAGCTAATTTTATTCGTGTGTGTGTGTGTGTGTGTGTGTGTGTGTGTGTGTGACACACACTGGGCATTGAACCCAGGGGCATTCTACCTCTGAGCTACACCTCCAGCCCTATTTTATTTTTATTTTGAAACAGGGTCTCACTAGGTTAATGAGAGTCTCACTCCTTGCTGAGACTGTCCTCCAACCTGCAATCCTCCTGTCTCAGCCTCCCAAGTACTAGGATTACAGGTGTGTGCCACCATGCTGCCAAACTAATTTTATTCTTTTCCTATTTTACTTAAAGCTTTTCTAGAAATGGAATTTGAATTGGCTCCTAAATTTAATCTTTTGCTTTTCATGTCATCTTTTGATATAATTGTGTGTGTGTGGCACTGGTGATTGAACCCACGGGCATTGTACCTCTGAGCTACACCCCCAGGCCTTTTTGTTTTTTACTTCAAAACAGGGTCTTATTAGATTACTGAGAGTCTCATTAAGTTACTGGGGTGGTCTTGAACTTGCAATCCTCCTGTCTCAGCCGCCCAAGTACTGGGATACAGGTGTAAAATTTTTATATAATGGATAGAGTGTTTACAGATTTTCTAATTATGAACCATCTTATATTTCATTCATACGCCCTACCCAATTATGCCATGTTTAAATTAGAACTGGAATGGTATAAAGATTTAATTCTAAAAACTAGAAATAGCCTATAAGTCAGGAATGGAAGAATAGTTTAATAAATTAATGGGATAATATTATGAAACATTTTATGACTACTAAAAAATAAGACACGTGAAAATTAGGTGCAAGTTGGTTGCAATGGTGTGTGCCCTGGCTCACAGGGATTGGGAGGCTGAGATAGGAGGATCACAGGTCCCAGGCCAGCCTCAGCAACTTACTGAGACTCTCAGCAACTTAGCAAGATCCTGTTTCAAAATAAAAGGGGCTGTAAGTGTATCTCCAAGTTAGAATGCCCTGGGTTCAATCCCCAGTACCAAAAAAAAAAAAAAAAATAGGTGTATACCTGTCTTTGTCTGTTCAGGTTGTTGTGACAGAACATCATAGACTGGGTAGCTTATAAAAAACAAAATTATACTTCTTATCATTCTGCAGACTGGAAAATTTAAGAGTAAGACAGCAGCAGATTTCCTGTCTGATAAGGGCTCCTCTGTCTTGTTCATAGATGGCCCCTTCTTGCTATGTTTTCACATGGCAGAAGAAGGAAGGGAGCTATTTAGGGTCTCTGATAAAAACACGAATTCTATTCCTCTTGAGCTAATCAGCCTCCCAAAGGCCCTGCCTTCAAATCCTATTGCACTATCACACCGGGGAGCAGGATTCAACAAGTAAAATTTGAAGGGTACAAATATTCAATTTCTAGCAAGCAACACCTACTTATGAGTTGAAGCTTTTAAAGTTTTTTTTGTTTTGTTTTGTTTTTTAGATTTAATTTCCTATGTTACCTTAGAGCTCAACAATAAAAAGGGGAAATTTGTTTCTTTAAAATATAAGTTATGGCCAGGCATGGTGGCGCACGCTTGTAATCCCAGTACTTGGGAGGCTGAGACAGGAGGATCCAGGTTCGCAGCCAGCCTCAGCTACTTAGTGAGGCCCTCTGCAACTTAGTGAGACCCTGTTTCAAAATAAAGAATAAAAAATAGGGCTGGGGGTGTAGCTTGGAGGTAGAATGCCCCTGGGTTCAATCCCCAGTACCACAATAATAATAATAATAATGTTATGGTCAAGCATGGTGGCACATTCCAAGTACTAACTTGGGAGGCTGACACAGGAGGATCACAGGTTTGAGGACAGCCTCAGCAACTTAATGAGACCCTCGGACACTTAGGAAGACCCTGTTTCAAAATAAAATAGGGCTAAGGGTGTAGCTCAGAGGCAGAATGTCCCTCCTGGATTCAATCTCCATTATCGAAACATATATAGAGAGAGATTTTCTAAAGATGCACCATCAAGCCGGGCGTGGTGGCGCACGTTGTAATCCCAGCATTCGGGAGGCTGAGACCGGAGGATCCGGGTTTGGGGCCAGCCTCAGCTACCTAGTGAGGCACTCCGCAACTTAGTGAGACTCGATTTCAAAAATAAAGAATAAAAAATAGGGCTGGGGGAGTAGCTCGGAGGTAGAATGCCCCTGAGTTCAATCCCCCCCAAAAAATAAATAAAGATGAACCATCAGATAGATGATAAGTAGATAAGAAACTAGATAGATGGTAGGGTAGAGGAGAGAGAGATAAGATAAATAGAGAGAGAGAGAGAGAGAGAGAGAGAGAGAGAGAGAGAGAGAGAGAGAGATAGAGAATGTTACTGGAGCCTGACCTGCAATTCTCCTGTCTCAGCTTCCCAAGTACTGCGATTGCAGGAATGCACCACTATGCCCATCCCTACAATATCATTTTAGAAGAATGTTTCTGTTTTGTGTTATAAAAACATGGTTGTCAAGTGTTATGAACAATCCCTTAAATGTTCCTATTATGCAAACCCATGGTGCCAGGTAAGAGCTGGACTGTCTGTATGCTTCCTTGAGTTGCTTGTCGGTGCCTCGTGCACAGTAGTCCTCTCCCCAAACGCACCTTAGACATCTATCAGTGTCTTCTGATTCATCACATCATTGTAGTTGTGAGTTTATAGGAGGCACTTAATAAATGATCTAACCAGAACAGGGACACTTACTCCTTAGCTATAGTAGCTCTAACCAAGGTTGACGAAGTGCTACTAGACCTTTCCAACTTATGAAAAGCAACGGAAAATCTGCATCTTTGTTTGCAAAGTCCAGAGGCTTATTGTGTGGATTTTTCCTGGGGACAGCGGGTGAGGGGGTACTGGAGACCAGAAGAACAGGTGTGTACTTCTAGCCCAAGGAGGAAGCCCTGAAAACCAGGAGAGCCAAGTGTGTAGGTTCCAGTCCAAAAGCCAACAAGCTTCACAACCAATGTTTTAAAGGACAGGAAGACTCAAAAATCCAAACAGTTAGAAAAAGTTTCCCCTGCTCAATCTTCTTGTTCTATTCAGGTCTTCAGTAAGTTGGATGAGGCCGCCCATATCAGGAAAGGCACTGTACTAACACAAATGTTAATCTCATCCAGAAATACCCTCACAGACACACCCAGAAGATTATTTGGCCCAAAATTTAGATACTACTTGGCCCAGTTGATTTGACACATAAAATTAACTATCATGCCATCCTTTCACTTCTCTTTTTATCATTATATTTGAAAGGAGCTCTAGTAGTAGACTGCATATATTGAGGCTTTTTTTTTTTTTTTTGGTACTGGGGATGGAACTCAGAGGCATTCTACCTCCAAGCTATACCCCCAGCCCTATTTTTTTATTCTTTATTAAGTTGCGGAGTGCCTCACTAGGTAGCTGAGGCTGACCGCGAACCCGGATCCTCCGGTCTCAGCCTCCCGAATGCTGGGATTACAAGCGTGCGCCACCATGCCCGGCTTGAGGCATTTTTTTAATCCAGTCTACCAATCTGTCTTTTGGTTGCTATATCTAGGCCATTTGTATTTAATATGAATATCAATGTATTAGGGTTTGATCTGCCATTTTAGTTTGTTTCCCATTTGTTTCTTATTTTTCATTTCTCTATCATCTTTTTCTTGCTCTGTGTTATGTGAACATGTTTCAAGGACTTTCGGCTGACTCGCCTATGTGTTCTTGGGTGCACTATTCTGCATAGCTTGTTATGGGTGCTCTAGGTATTACATTATACATTCATAACAGACAATGTACTAGTGTTGACAGTTTAGTAGTTTAATTTATTTATTTATTTTTTTTGCGGTACTGGGGATTGAACCCAGGGGCATTCTACCTCCAAGCTATACCCCCAGCCCTATTTTTTATTCTTTATTTTGAAACCGAGTCTAAGTTGCGGAGTGCCTCACTAGGTAGCTGAGGCTGGCCGCGAACCCGGATCCTCCGGTCTCAGCCTCCCGAATGCTGGGACTACAAGTGTGCGCCACCACGCCCAGCTGACAGTTTAGTAGTTTAGAAGTAAAGAACCCTCACCTCTCCACACATCCGTTTACTCTCTCCCACTTACATTTGTCCTAAATAGTTCCAATACATACATCCGGGGTGAGTCAGATTCTAATTTTTGCCTCAATGGTCGAACATAACTTAGAAAACTCAAGAGAAGGAAAAATTATTGTGTGTACTCCATACTTTTGCTTATCTTGTTCTTTCTTCCTATCCAATGTTACAAAGTTATTTTGGTATCACTTATTTTTCTATTTAGAGAAATTTCTTTAGCCATTTCTTTAAGGCATGTCTGTTAAAGACAAATTGTCTTCGTTTTTCTTTATCTGAGTATAATAGCTTCCCGTTAGCACTGTAAGGAATTGCCAGAAACTCAGTGGGTTAAAACAGCAGAAATGTATTATCAAGTTATGGAAGTCAGAAGTCCAGTTTTTTTCTCATTGGACTAAAGTCAAGGTGTTGTCAGTGATCGTTCTTTCTGGAGGCTCTAGGGAGAACTCTTTCCTTGCCATTTTTATATTCCTTGGTTTGTGCCCTTTGTTCTTTAAAGCCAACTGGTAGCATCCTCAAATTCATTGCGACCTTTCCTTCATGCGTTCCTTCTTCCTTCTTCTCTCCTATGTTTTCATCATATTCTCTTCTCCGACTCTGCCCCTCCTGCCTTCTCTTACCACAACCTTGTGATTAAGTTGATCCTATCCACATAGTCCAGAATAATCTCTCCATCTTGAGATCAGAAACCTAATTCCATCTATAAAGTCACTTTTCCTGGGAGGGTGACATGTTCTAGCCTTTAGAATCTAGAAATTGGAGCCTTAGCATTTGGGGAAGACAGCACTATCCATAAATTCTTGATTTCCTCTTCCTTCCTGAAGGATATTTTCTCTGAATATAGAATTTGTGGTTAACTGCTCTTTTTTTTACAGATTTGGAAATGGGCCGCTTCCATTTTAGCTTTCACGGTTGCTGATGAGTGTCTTGTCACAGAAACATTTTACCCTTAGACTCTATTCTCTAATTCCCTGATATAAAATTTTATTCCTTAATACGTATAAACATAATTAGCCCACATCTTCAGGAGCATATCATCTTGTGTGTCTTTCTTGTCATTTCTTTTCTCACATCTTCCTTTCAGTAGGAGATGCTAGAGAATGTATATAAGTATTTATAACTTGATTGCTCATTTTGGCCTTTTAAAAAAATAATCCAGCAGAAATTTATTTAAATGTATAGCAACACAGGGCATATATTTTATTGTCACATAAGGTAATCCTCTGTAGCCACTAAAAATTGAAATATAAATCTTTGTATTTAAAAAAGTCAAGAGTAAGCCGGGCATAGTGGCACATGCCTGTAATCCTATGAGAGGCTGAGACAGGAGGATCACAGGTTGAAGGCCAGCCTCAGCAACCTAGCAAGACCCTTAGCATTTTAGTGAGATCCTGTTTCATAATAAAAAATAAAAATAAAATAGTGCTGGGAGTATAGCTCAGAGGTAGAATGCCCCTGAGTTCAATCCCCAGTACCAAAAAACAAGAAATCCAAGAGTAAGCAGGGCATAGTGGCACAAACCCATAATCCCAGTACTTGTGAGGCTGAGAAAGGAGGATCACAGGCTTGAGGCCAGCCTCAGCAACTTAGCAAAACCCTCAGGAACTTAGTAAGACCCTGTTTCAAAACAAAAAAAAATAAAAAGGGCTAGGGGTGTAGCTCAGAGGTAGAATATCCCTAAGTTCTATCCACAGTACTACAAAAATAAAAATAAAAAAAGTCAAGAACATATTGCCATGGAGTAAATATGTTAAATTACATATCATTTTTAAAATTTTTGTGTTTTTGTTTTGGATTTTTAAAGACCTTTAAAAATAAATAAATGATAGTCAAGCCTGGTAGAGCACACCTGTAATCTCAGTGCTTGGAGAGGGGGTGCTCAGACAGGAGGATCGCAGGTTCAAGGTCAGCCTGAGCAACTTAGTAAGACCCTGGTTCAACATAAAAAATAAAAGAGGTTGGGTGTGTGGCTGGGAGGTAAAAGGCCCCTGGACTCAGTTCCCAGTACCAAATAATAGCAATAATTTAAAACTAAAAACAAGAGACACTGGAGCTGAAGAAGTGAAGACTAGCTCTACAGTAGCTATGTCCTGGGATTACTTCATACGCTCACCTCACTTGCTCTTCACAAAAGTGGCGTTGGCATTCTTCCCAAGTCACACCAAGTTGAGCTCAGCTTCTAGATACCACAATTTTTAATTAATTTCCACGCTCCAGATGCAAGGATATTTTCTCTTCAAGCCATCTGTCTGCAAACACGAGTAAAGCAGCCTAGGGTGAAAGAAAAATAAATTGGACACTGTATAAAGAGCTGAAACTTGCAAACTTCTGCTCAGTAATTCCTCAGAATTCATTTTCAACAAACAGGTGTTTCTCCTTTTCCATCTACTCCACGTACATAACAGAAAAACAACCTTAAAGTTTTCAAGCACAAGGAGGTCTATGACATATGACTTCGCTACTTCAAAGGAGGCTAATAATAGCCCACACATAGGAATACAGCCCTCTTCGCAGAGTAAACAAACACTTCTCTCTCCAGAGAGAGATCAGATGAGCCTACTTATGTCAGATCGCTCCCAGAATTCCATTGTTGTCTCTCCAAACAGGCTTGAAGGAAAACCACCGAATCTGGGATCAGGAGCTTTTCTCAAACCTATTTCCTTTAAAAACACAGGGAAACAGGATTTTTGGCCACAGGAGGTGAAGGTCAGCAATCTAACAGAATTGGTCCTTTTGAACTTCCTTTCTAAGAAACACATTATGTTATCTGATGAAAGCCACTACATTACAAATGTCTGTTAACACTCAGGCGTGATAAATTTTGGTCATTGAGCAATGGGGGATTTCATGAAGCACACCTGTAAAACAAATCAGTCTAATCATATGAAAATGCACCTTTGCAGTCCAGCGTGGTGGCGTATGCTTGTAATCCCAGTACTTGGGAGGCTGAGACAGGAGGATCTGAGTTCCTGGCCAGCCTCAGTTACTTAGTGAGACCCTGTTTCAAAATAAAGAATAAAAAATAGGACTGGGGGTGTAGCTCAGAGGTAAAATGCCCCCGAGTTCAATCCCCAGTACCTAAAAAAAAAAAAAGAAAGAAAAGAAAAGAGACAAGGCTTAGCCAGGTGTGGTGATGTGCACCTGTAATCCCAGTACTTGGGAGGCTGAGACAGGAGGATGGCAGGTTTGTGGTCAGCCTCAGCTACTTAATGAGACCCTGTTACAAAAAAACAAACAAAGAAACCAAACTGGGTGTGGTGGCTCACACTTGTAATCCCAGTACTTGGGAGGCTAAAACAGGAGAATCTCAGGTTCGAAGCCAGCCTCAGCAATTTAGTGAGGCCCTCCGCAACTTAATGAGACCTTGTTTCAAAATAAAAAAGAAAATAGGTCTAGGGGTGTAGCCCAGAGGTAGAAGGCCCCTGGGTTCCATCCTCAGTACCACAAACAAACAACCAAACAAAGGCCTAACTGAGTCTTGAGTGGTCACGCATGCCTGTAATCCCAGGACCTGAAGGCTGAAACAGGAAGATCTCAGGTTTGCGGCCAGCCTCAGCAACTTAGCAAGACCCATGGTAACTCAGGAGATCCTATTTCAAAATAAAATATAAAAATAAACAAATACATAAATAAAATGCACCTTTCCAGGATCGTGAGCAGCGTACATTCTGTGCAGACTACAGCAGTATCTTACAATTTTTCACGTGCCCTACAAAAAACTGTACAGTACTCACACATAGGAAGTAATTGATGATTTCTTATTTAATGAGTAAGTGTATCTTTTGTGTGTGTGTATGTGTGTGGTACTGGGGATTGAGCCCTGGGCATTCTACTCCCTTCCCCCACCAGCCCTATTTTATTTTTATTTGGAAACAGGTTCTCACTAGGCTGATGAGAGTCTCACTACTTGCTGAGACTGTCCTCGAACCTACTACCCTCCTGTTTCAGCCTCCCAAGTATGGGGATTACAGGAGTGTACTCCACACCCAGCTGAGTAAGTGTATATTTAATAATTAAAGAAGAAGAAACTTATGGGAAAACATGGAATTAAGAATTACAGGCCAGACATGGTGGTACACACTTGTAATCCCAGTACTTGGAAGGCTGAGACAGGAGGATTACAGGTTTGCAGCCAGCCTCAGCTGCTTAGTCAGGCTCTCTGAAACTTACTGAGACCCTGTTTCAAAATAAAGAATAAAAATAGGGCTAGGGGTGTAGCTTGGAGGTAGAATGCCCCTGGGTTCAATCCCCAGTACCACACACACACAAAAAAAGAATTGCAAAGAAGTGTGAATATAACACTCAAGCTAGGCTCCTTGGAGATGATACTGCTTTCAGAGACCTGAATTTATTTATTTATTTATTTATTTATTTATTTATTTATTTATTTATTTATTTATTTATTTTTGTGGTGCTGGGGATTGAACCCAGGGGCATTCTACCTCTGAACTATAATCCCAACTCTGTTTTATACTAGGGACCCTGCTGAGGGCCTCACTAAGTTACTGAGACTGGCCTTGAACCTGTCATCCTCCTGTCTCAGCCTCTCAAGTACTGGGATTACAGGCATGCACCACCATGCCTGGCTCAGAGCACTTTATTTTCTAATCTGTTTCACCTTTAGTTTGACCTTCTTTATCCCTGAAGTATTACTGAGTTCTGGTTTAATTTCTAAGTTAGAACCAGATCAAGGAGGGGAGGCAGATAATATGTCACCCA
Organism: Graphiurus murinus; assembly: GCA_004027655.1. Lineage (NCBI taxonomy): Eukaryota > Metazoa > Chordata > Mammalia > Rodentia > Gliridae > Graphiurus > Graphiurus murinus. The sequence continues at coordinate 9,588 of PVLC010013637.1, read as the reverse complement.
GTCAGGTTTTCCTCTTGTCTGCTGACCACATTTTCAGGTGACACTGCCCACATCCTACCAGGAGAATGTTCAAGGAAAATGTCCAGGACTCATTTCCTTTTGTTTTAAACTGAATCATGAGAACCCATAAAGATATCTCGTTCTCCAGCAGAAAGTAAAAATTCCTAATATTGCTACAAAAAATTAGGAAATAAGAAGCATTGAACAACTGAATTGTTTATTTACATGAAATACCACGGTATTGTTATTCCTCACTTAGCCTAAAGTCTAAGTTGGTCTATATCCATTTGATATAAGGAAGCATCTAGCTTCTCTTTTAAAGAATCATTTCAGTACAAACAAATTCTGCATCTCTTCAGAGAAGGAAGGAAGGAAGGAAGGAAGGAAGGAAGGAGACTTCCATCATCAACATTTGTTTGAAAATTAGGAGATGAAAAATAATAATTGACTAGTATGCTTCCCTTAAATAACTTTGCTTTTTTGCAAATGCTTGAGATAAACAGAAGACCCAATGCAGAATCACATTTGTCTTATAATGTTAATCAAAGACTAGCCAAAAATGTCTCTGAGGAAGGCGTGGAGTCTCCCGGTGATGACACCGAGCGAGCAGGCCCAGATGCTCAGAGCAGCAAGCACAGGGGCAGTGGACAGGAGTGTCAGGTGGTCACGCCAAGCAGCATGCAAGGCTCACACACACGCACCCGACGTGCTGGAGGACAAACATCCCCTGTTCCTTATAAGCTGTCCCCAGGCTTGGCCAAGTATCCAGGCTCAAGAGTCAAACATCCCGGCAGCCTCCCAGGAAGCTCTGCTCCTGTCAGGGCCCCTTCTTCCCTCCTCCCTGGCCTCCCAGTTCCCAGGGGCAGCAGTGGGAGTTTGACTTCCCTTAAATGCACGACTGCACTGGTAATGTGCACCCTTTGCTGGCAGCCCTGAAAAAACACGCCTTCCTCTCTTCTAGACAGTGTGTTACATGTGGTAATGACTCAAAGATATATCCAGATGAATAAATAGAATTATGTGGGTCCGTATTCTGTCATCTTTTTGTTATGATTTCTAATAATACCTCTATTTGGAAAGTGTGTCTTAACATCTGCTTTGAGAAACACCTGTGTTTTCCTACTAATGTAGAAGCTTTTGTGTGTGTGTGTGTTGTGTGTGTGGTGTGTATGTTGTGCAGTGTGTGTGTGTGTGTGTGTGTGTGTGATGGTGGTGGTGGTGGTGGTGGTGGTACAGGGGGTTAAACCCAGGAAAGTTCTATCTCTGAGTTCTCGGCACTTTTTATTTATTTTGAAACAGGATCTAAGTTGCCGAGGGCCTCTCTAAGTTGCTGAGGCTGGCCTCAAACCTGCCATCCTCTGTCTCAGCTTCCCAAGTGCTAGGATTACAGGCAGCATACCTGACCCTGGCCCTTTTTATGTTGTTTTATTTTAAAACAGGGTCTTGCTAAGTTACCAAGTGCTGGCCTAGAATCTGTGCATCAGAGATGTCTGAATTCCCATCTTTATTTCAGCACTAGTCACAATAGCTAAATTACAGATTCAACAGAGCCATGCATAAAGAAATGTGGTATATATTCACAATGAAATACTATTGAACATTATAAAAGAAAGAAATGCTGTCATTTTCAGCAACATGGATGGAACTGGAAAATATCATATTAAGAAATTATAGAAAGAAGCCGGGCGTGGTGGCACACGCTTGTAATCCCAGCATTTGGGAGGCTGAGACCGGAGGATCCGGGTTCGAGGCCAGCCTCAGCTACCTAGTGAGGCCCTCTGCAACTTAGTGAGACCCTGTTTCAAAACAAAGAATAAAAAAAGAGGGCTGGGGGTATAGCTCGGAGGTAGAATGCCCCTGAGTTCAATCCTCAGTACCGCAAAAAAAAAAAAAAAAAAAAAAAACTATAGAAAGAAAAACACTGCATATTCTCACTTACATGTGAAATCTAAAACACCTGAACTCCAACAAACAGAGAGTAGAAGAATGGTTATCAAGGGGGGGAATGAGGAGGAAGAGAAGACGTGATAGTCAAAGGGGCCAAACCCTCGAGTAGACGGGAGGAGGAAGGTTTTTTCCTTTGAGATCTATTGCATAGCATGGCGGACATGGTAAATAATGATGTATTACACATTTCAAGATCACTAAAATAGTACATTTCAAATGTTCTCATCAAAAAAGAATAAGTCTTTGATGTTATGGATATATTAATTAGCTGGATATAATTGTTCCACATTGTATTCATAAATCATAACAGTACTTTCATACCCCATAAATATATACAACTACAATTTATCAATTTATAATAAAATAAAAATTAAAACCAGCCCATGCCTATAATCCAAGTACTTGTGAGGCTGAGACAGGAAGATTGCAGGTTCAAGGCAAGTTTAGTGAGACCCTGTCACAAAATAAAAAATAAATAGGATTGAGGGGTGTAGCTCAGACGTGAACTGCCCCCTGGGTTTCATCCCCAGTACAAAAATAAATTAAAATAAAATAAATAGAGCTGCTGAGTAGCTCAGAGGTAGAATTCAACTGAGTTCAATGCCCAGTACCAAAAAGATAAAAAATTAAAAGTAAAATAAGGAGGCTGGAGGTGGGCCAGTGTGAAGGGAGGGGTTTGTCTTAGCTTAGTGGACTCTTAGGCTTGTGAAGACAAAACACAAAAGCGGAATCAAGGGCAAGGGCTTAGACAGCGGTAGGTAGCAGAGGGAGGCGGCAGGGCGCGGCCTCCGCCTCAGCCCCGGCACCTTCTGCTCAGAAGACACATTCAGGCGGTGGAAGCCACCTAGAAAATGGCCCGAGAGCCAGCCTTGCCTTTCAGGGGCCATGTGCAGGCCTGCTAGCACTGGGCAAGTCCAGAAGTCACTCTGTCTGAAAATCAGGTGTGACACTTGGTGGCAGAGCTGTCTGTGGAGTGTTCTGTCGAATCCTTTGGACACACTAGATGCTCCCGTAGGACTTACCTTCTTCCTTTTCTTCCCTTGAAAGAACTGTTCATGCTTGAGTATACGAAGGAGCGGGGAAGGGGAGGATTCTAAAGTAAGTTTTAAGCACAGAGGAAAGAGTATAGAGTCTCATAAAATCAATTACTGTGTCACTGTGAGGACAACCCCCCTGCGCTAGTCCTTCTGGTTGCAAGATAACCCACCACAAGAAGAACATTAGTCATGCAGGCTATCACTTATCACATCTCAGCATTCAGAAGCAAGCAAGTTGGCGCCCGAGCTGGGCTCCAAGCTGCCCGCTTGGACAGAGGGTTATCCGAGCCGGGAGCCCTTTTGTTTTTTTTTTTTTTTTTTGCGGTACCGGGGATTGAACTCAGAGGCATTCTACCTCTGAGCTAAACCCCCAGCCCTATTTTTTATTCTTTATTTTGAAACCGAGTCTCACTAAGTTGCAGAGTGCCTCACTAGGTAGCTGAGGCTGGCTGCGAACCCGGATCCTCCGGTCTCAGCCTCCTGAATGCTGGGATTACAAGCGTGCGCCACCACGCCCGGCTCCCGGGAGCCCTTCTGCATTCATTGCAACACCTGCGAAGGCTCGCTCTTCTCAGCCCGGTCACCTTCCTCAGTCCTTTTACCAATCCACATTTCAGAATCAGGAAAAGGAGGGACCAGGGGCATTATCAACGAGAGAGCAGCAGCCTCAGAGTCAAAGTGGGGGATCGCCCTCCAGATCCCCCCAGATGGCCTTCTCGTCTACTGTTCAGATGTGGAGTGCCTTGTCATAATCCAGTGGCCACAACTAGGACGGTCAAAGGCCTGCAGAGATCTGGGATTTGGCATCAAGATGTTGCAGGTTCTCTATCACCTTCAGGCCAAAGGTCCCTTTGGGAATCTAAGGAAACATCGGAGTCTTCTCCCTTGGGGGGGGGGGGGGGGGGGACAGAGAAACTTGGTCTACCACTTGAGGAATTTCACTTGCTCTCTGGAGGCCATCCTCAGACTCCAGGTTAAAAACTCCAGGTTAAAACTGGGTGCAGGAAGCCGGGCGTGATGGCGCACGCTTGTAATCCCAGCATTCGGGAGGCTGAGACCAGAGGATCCGGGTTCGCGGCCAGCCTCAGCTACCTAGTGAGGCACTCCGCAACTTAGTGAGACCCTGTTTCAAAATAAAGAATAAAAAATAGGACTTGGGGGTATAGCTCAGAGGTAGAATGCCCCTGAGTTCAATCCCCAGTACCGCAAAAAAAAAAGAAAAAAAACTGGGTGCAGGGACCTGTGCCTAGAATCCCAGTACTTGGGAAGCTGAGACAGGAGTTGTCACAGGTTGGAGGTCACCATGCAGTAACTTAGAGAAACCTGGTTTCAAAATAAAAATAAAATGGGGCTGGGAGTGTAGTGCATAGGCAGAGCACCCCTAGGTTCAAACCTCAGTACCACAAAAACAAACTAATGAATTTAAAACTTCAGCTTAAAAGCACGTCCGCGTGGAGCAAGGCTCAGATTCCACAAACCCTACAAGCTTCGCTGTATCAGTCCATGCTTCAGATCACAAAAAGAAACTACGTCATGCTGTCAGATAAAAAGGAATTCGAGTGCTATCTGAGAGAACAAAGGAAGGGGATACGATTTAAAGCAACCCCTCACCTGATTCCAAGAGGCATCTCCCGATGGACTTCTAACAAAAGCCTTACTTTGTAAGCATTTGAATGTGACTTCTAAGGAATTCCTAACATCCATGGGAAATGACAAGGGCCAGGTCGAGATGGGAGGGTTGAAGGTTCGGGGCCAGCCTCAGCAACTTAGCAAGACCCTGTTTCAAAACAAAATATAAAAAGGGCTGGGGAGGTAGCACAGAGGTAGAATATCTCTGACTTCAATCTCAAAAAAAAAAAAAAAAAAAAAAAAAAAAAGGTAAATCTGCTGCAAGATTGCAAAGAGGAAAAAAAGTGCTACCTAAAAGTGCCCCAATCAACCTGGACTGCTCAGCCAAGAGACACTGTGTCCCTGCGACAGACGGGGGGCAGGTGCAGACCTCCAAGACCTCCAGGATGCCGTGCAAACGTCTGAAAGAAAATGGTGCATGCTGAGGACCCCTCATCCCTTATCTGAAATGCTCAGGACTGGAGTGTTCGTGATTTCAGAATTTTGCAGATTTTAGAGTATTTGCATATACTTAATGAGCTATCTGAGGGATGGAACCTAAGCTTACACAAGAAGTTCATCCACAGTTCATATACACCTTTTGTGTGTCTGTGTGTGACACCGGAGATTGAACCCAGAGCATTCCTACTCTGAGCTACACTCCCAGCCGTATTTTAAATTTTTCGTTTTGAAACAGAGTCTTACCGAGTTGCAGAGGCTGGCTTCGAACTTGAAATTGTCCTGTCTCAGCCTCCCAAGTACTGGGATTACAAGTGTGCACCACCATGCCCGGCTCATAAACACCTTATACACATCCTCTGAACATGCTTTTATTCAATCTTTGGAGTGCACCTGTGTTTTGACAAGAAGCCATCACATGAGTCAGGTATGGAATTTTCCACTTGTGGCACCATGTCAGCCCTCAAAAAGTTTTCGGTTTTGGAGCATCCTGCATTGTGGATTTTGGGATGCTCAACCTCCAGCCTCCAAACAAGCACAGGGGCACGTGCCTCTAGTTCCAGCTAGTGGGAGGCAGTATGTGTAGGGGGGGAGGTGGGGGAAGGCTGAGGAAGGATCATTTGAGCCTAGAATTTGAACCTAGGCAACATGGTGAGACCCTATCGTGAAAAAAGGAAGAAGCTGGGTGTGGTGGCACACGCTTGTAATCCCAGTACTGGGGAGGCTGAGACAGGAGGATTGCAGGTTCATGGCCAGCCTCGACTACTTAGTGAGGTCCTCCACAACTTAATGAGACCCTGGTTCAAAATAAAGAATAAAAAAATAGGGCTGGGGGTGTAGCTCAGAGGTAGAATGCCCCTGAGTTCAATCCCTAGTACCAAAAAAAAAGAAAAGAAGGAAAGGAAAGGGAAGGGAAGGAAAGGAAAGAAAGCCAGGCATGATGGCACATGCATATAATCTCAGTACTTTGGGAGGCTGAGACAGGAGGATTACAGTTTCGAAATTACCCTCAGTGATTTAGTGAGACTCTTGGCAACCTCGCCAGATCCTGTTCCAAAATAAGAAGGGCTGTGAGTGTATATTGTACATAAAAAGGTACACTTCTTTTACTTTTTTTTTTTTTTTTCGGTACTGGGGATTGAACTCAGGGGCATTCTACCTCTGAGCTACACCCCCAGCCCTATTTTTTATTCTTTATTTTGAAAGAAGGTCTCACTAAGTTGCAGAGGGCCTCACTAAGTAACTGAGGCTGGCTTCAAACCTGGATCCTCCTGTCTCACCCTCCCGAATGCTGGGATTACAAGCGTGCACCACCACTCCCAGCAAAGGTACACTTCTTAAGAAGAGAAAAGAGAAGGTGAAGAAAATGAAAGGGGAGGGGGTAGGGAGAAAAAGAATAAAAGGAATGGATTTTCTTTCCATTTGTATTTTTTAGCATTGCTACCTTCATTAAATTATCCAAGACATAAGAAAGTTATGGTTTCAAATATATATTTGACTTGTGCCCCTGTTGGCCATCAACCTGATCATTAAAAGTATTTTCATCTAATATCAAGGTCTAACCAACACCATAAAGTGTCCTTTCTTGCTTTTTTTTTTTTTTTTTTTGTGGTACTGGGGATGGAACTCAGGGGCATTCTACCTCCGAGCTATACCCTTCGTCCTAGTTTTTATTCTTTACTTTGAAACAGGGTCTCATTAAGCTGTGGAGTGCCTCACTAAGTAGCTGAGGCTGGCTGCAAACCCGCAATCCTCCTGTCTCAGCCTCCCAAGAACTGGGATTACAAGCGTGCGCCACCACGCCCGGCTCTTTCTTGCATTCTTTATCTCTGCCCAACAGAGAAGCAAATTCTGTTGCAAACAAGATGTACGCAGGATAAATTTTGTTTTTAAACTGCAATAACAAGAAGATTTAAAGTAAGTCAGACACTGGAAAGTAACTTTACAATGCCTTGGAGCGAGCCCAACACTGCGGGGTTCTTAAATAGGCTCTCCCTGGTAAGTGGAGCTGCCACCCTCCGCACAAACAATACGTCTATTCCCTTGATAGCTCCAAGAAGTACCCACTGACATGGATTGCAATCTGATAAGAAAAAAAAAAAGAGTAGAAACATGTTTCAGTGTTTGCCTTGCTTTTAACTCATTGTCAGAAAGTTCTTAGGAGTTATTTGAGTCCCCTACCTCCCTGCACAGGCTGCTTTACAGGTGCCACTGTGCTGCAAATGGCTGACTGACTAGTCATTCCCGCCCAGGTGCCACCTGCCCCAGTGCCCATGCTTCTGCACACACAGCATACCCCACAGCTGTGAGGGTGTGGAGCATGAGGGAGTGGGTCTTTAAGAGCACGTGTGTGCAGTTTCTTCTTCGAAGAGAAAGGAGTGGTTCTGCTTTCTATTAAACTTCAAACACTTCAGCTTAATTTTTAAGGGTCTCTGTAATCTGACCTCAACTCATGTATATCCTTGAAATTGAAGTACTTTTCATGTATTCCATTTCATACAATTAAGTTAAAACTGATCTGAATCCCTACATGGGTGATGAGGGAGGAACATTTTACGCTTGTAAGAGTTCTCTCTTACCCTCTTCTGGATCATCCAAGAACTTCTTATGCAATCGCCTCTCCCAGGCAGACCCAAGACTCTGAGAGCCCTCTTGTGTCTCAGACCACGGCCCCTGGCATTAGGGTACCTCTGCCACCCAGGACCGCCCTCAAACACTGTCCTTCCTTGTTCCAAAGCAAAAGCCCACCCAACCCAGAGCCTAGCACCGGTTGACAAGAATGTTTGCAGGTTGACGCTGATCCTTATGTTCAGTCTCTTGGACGAGCTTTGCACTATATTGGCTGTGCTGTAACCTAAGGAACTCAGCTCTTAGTTAGATGACTGGACACTGTCCTCTGAGACCAGCTTCCCCAAAGAGGTGTTTGCAGTCTACCCATCAGAGACTCGAATCAGTGGGGCTCTATTCCCAGGAGAAGAGCTACCACAAATGCTGAGTAATTCACCTTCTCTGCTCCTAAACCACCAAAATTCATTCTATCCTCTTCTCAAACTAAGGTATTTTTTGTTGTTGTTGGGGGTTTGTTTTGTTTCATTTTTGTTGTTGTTAGCTTCTTTGTTGTGTTTTGTTTTGTTTTGTTTTGGCACTGGGGATTGAACTCAGAGGCATTCTACCTTCAAGCTATACCCCCAGTCCTATTTTATTTTTTAATGTGAAACAGGGTCTCACTAAGTTGCTGAGACTGGCCTTGAACTTGTGGTCCTCCTGTGTCTACCTCCCAAGTACTGGGCTTACAGATGTGTGCCACCACATCCAGTTTCAAGCTAAAGTGTTTGGCAGCTTCTAAAGGAGAGTGTAATGAAGGCAGATCCCAGAAGTAGAAAACATATCTAACTTCTTGGGAAATGACTTGCCAATGAACTATTAAAAAGGAAAACTGCCAGGCCTGATGGTGCACACAGCATTTAGGAGGCTGAGAAAGGAGAATTGCAGGTCTTAAGGCAGCCTCAGGAATTTAACAAGACTTCAGCAACTTAGACTCCGTTTCAAAATAAAAAATAAAAAGGGCTAGAAGTGTAGTTCAGAGGTAGAATGCTCCTCAGTTCAATTCATGTACAGGAAAAGAAGGAAGGAAGGAAGGAAGGGAGGGAAAGTCATGGAAAGGAAGGCTCAGTTGCTCCTTCTTGACTACACCTAGAAGCCTTAACCCATGCAATAAGACAAGAAAAAAGAAACTAAAGCTTACAAATTTGAAAAGACAAATTAAAACTGTCTTGACTCAGATGACACAATTGTCTACAAAGAAAATCTCAAATAGTCCAGGTGTGGTGTCACAGACTTGTAATCTCAGTACTTGGGAGGCTGAGACAGGAGGATCCCAGGTTCAAGGCCAGCCTCAGCAACTTAGTGAGGCCCTTCACAACTTAATGAGACCCTGTTTCAAAATAAAGAACAAAATAGAACGGGGGGTATATCTCAGAGGTAGAATGTCCATGGGTTCAATCCCCAGTACCACCAAAAAAAATCTCAAATGGTCTACAAAAAAGCTACTACAACTAATAATTACTTAGCATATTTGCAAGATACAAATAATTTTTAAAAAGTAACTATAGTTCAAAGCAATTAGAAATTGAATCTAATACAGTATTATTTGTAACAGCATAAAAACATATTTTGGGATAAACCTAGTAAAATATGTATAAGATTTAAATACTAAAAAATACTTTAAAATACTAAAAAATACAAATACTGATAAATCAAAAGAGACCTAAATAAATTGGGTCAGAAGGCCCACTATTGTTAGAATGTTAATTCTTCCCAAATTGATTTCCTGCAGGCTTTTTTTTTTTTTTTTTTAGAAATTGACTAGTGACAGCCGGGCGTGGTGGCGCACGCTTGTAATCCCAGCATTTGGGAGGCTGAGCCTGGAGGATCCGGGTTCGCGGCCAGCCTCAGCTACCTAGTGAGGCACTCCGCAACTTAGTGAGACTCGGTTTCAAAATAAAGAATAAAAAATAGGGCTGGGGGTATAGCTCGG
>PVLC010013636.1:0-41156 GCA_004027655.1 Graphiurus murinus | reverse complement strand
ACCACCAGTCCTGCATCCTCAGAATGAATTTCCAGTCCTTTCCTCCTGGTCACTCCATGTACAGAGAATCCACATTTCTCAGCTATTTTCTTCCTAATGTACTTCTCCAGCTGGGTTATGCTGAGAATAAAGGGCAGTTATTGATCTAGAAACTCTGAGGGGAGCCAGGCAGTGATCTTGAGTGGCCAAGGAGCATTTCGTATGGCATTTTTCTTAAGGGACAGTCTTTAAGCCATGGCATGCTGCTTCTCATTAGCAAGGGCAAGAGGCTGTGTCTGAACATCTGGAGGCTCAGGACTCTGGAAATTCCAAGTTCCTAAGGGCATCAACCCACAAAAATTGCCACCCTAAGTTTCAGCGTTCTGCTGCTACTGTTTTGGAGCATTGGGTTTTCCATGGGAGACATTTGGGGCTGTGAATCCAGTCTCCTTTGTAATTCCACCTCTTTTAAGATCAAGGCTTGGGCTGATTTTTAGTACAATTTGTTGGCTGTAGGTGGTCCACATTTCTCTAAAGCTTCCTATAAACTATCTGGGTCCTATAGCTAGCCCGGAGTTGACAACTAGCTGTCCCAGATTAATTCTCTATAACTTCTAAGACATTAAAAATTGCACTTCTCTTTTATCTTTGCAGTGCCAGCACAAGGACATAGCCAGTATTACATGATACCAGTGCTATGCCAAATGCATAACCCCTTCTACCTGGACTCGATTCACCACAGGTGAGCATCTCAGTAATGAGCAGAGAGGCTTCAGCCTATCAGGATTATCACGATTCTACTTATCATCATCAAGAGGCATCATCCTGAGCAGGGCACAGTAGTGCACACCTGTAATCCCAGTACCTGGGAGGCTGATACAGGAAGATCGCAGGTGCACAGCCAGCCTCAGCAACTTAGTGAGACCCTGTTTCAAATTAAAAATGAGTAATAACAGAGGGTTGGAGTTTAGCTCAGAGGTAGAACACCCCTGGGTTCAATCCCCAGTAACACACACACACACACACACACACACACACACACACACCATCATCATCATCATCATCATCCTGCCTTCTAACTGGAAAGTGGTCCAATTCCAGAGTCTCATTCTAGGGGTCATTAGCTAGGACTAATTCTGGTAGTAATTGTCTGAAAAGCAGAAGCCAAACCGAGGACTCAAGTGCAGGGAGCTCCTGTGGTGGCTGAGCCCAGGAGGCACATGTGGAGAAAGGGGAGGTGTAAGAGGAAGGGAAGAACGCCAATAAAATTTAGGTGAAGATCCAATTACAGCTATAGGCAACTGGGGCTCTATCTTGCTGAGGACCTTTTAAAATGCCACTTAGTACACATCTCAGAATTCCTCCATGGTGTACAAGAAAGCCAGTTGTTCATCTATCAGTTTCTAGCTCTGCTTCTTGCCTGGGACAACAAGCAGGAAGCATTGAGTGAGGAAACTGGACATGAGCAGGAACTGTCCACTGAAACCACAGGTGATTTCTGCTGTGGGCAATTACGGGCCTGACCTTGACATTTTGAGTCAGGCAAAGGAGCCTGGATAGGACGTAGTAGAGAACAGAAATTCACTGAACATTTTTTTTCACATTTTATTATCTTGGAAGTAGCATCAGACTACCACCGTGATACAAGCAGCTTGATTCACAATAGCCAAATTATGGACTAGCCAAGGTGTCCATCAACAGATGAACTGATGAAGAGAATGTGGTCTAGGCACACAATGGAATTTTACTCAGACATCAAGGAGAACAAAATTGGTGGCATTTAGCCGGGCGTGGTGGCGCACGCTTGTAATCCCAGCATTTGGGAGGCTGAGATCGTAGGATCCGGGTTCGCGGCCAGCCTCAGCCACCTAGTGAGGCACTCCGCAACTTAGTGAGACTTGGTTTCACAATAAAGAATAGGGCTGGGGGTATAGCTCGGAGGTAGAATGCCCCTGAGTTCAATCCCCAGTACTGCAAAAAAAAAAAAAAAAAAAAAAAAAAAATGGTGGCATTTGCATGACAATGGACAAAACTATAGAATATTGTGCTAAGTCTGATCAGCCAGCCAGTCTCAGAAGGCCAAGGGTCCTGTGTTTTCTCTCATATGTGGAACCTAGAGGGAAAATAGAAAACAAAAAGGACTTCAGAAAAATGAAGAGAGACCAGCAACATAGTGAAGGAGGTTAGGGGACAGATGTGGGGAGGGGAAGAAGGAGGCTTGGTGAAGGGAACATTTCAAATAATGCCATGTGTATGTTTGAAGGTCTCACTCCCAACCTCACTAGTGCATACAGGGCTGGGGAAGGGAGTGGGGTGTGGTGTGGAGGGGAACACGCCAAGGGCTGTGTGCGTGTGTATTCGTATCACATTGAACCTTGCTAGGATGTATAATGACAATGCACCCACAAAAGCTTATTGAAAAATGAAGTTAGTGCCTGGTAGTGTAGCAAAAGGTATTTTAGAGTAAAGAGAGACTAGGGGCAAGGGTACCAACAAGGAAACTGTGATAAGAATCCAAGTATGAAGTACAGAGACACGACAATAAGGTACGAGCAATGGGAAGGCAGATGAAAACCAAATGAAACAAATCGTTTGTACTTCTTTTAAATTTTACTACTACTGTGTTGTTATTTCGTGGTAAGGAGATACCATGACAAATCTAAGAAATACAGATGGCATAGAGCACACACACACAAAAATACCAGGTGCAGGAGAAAATAAGTGGTAAAATGCCATACAAAGGTGCAAACAAGACATTTACACATCCAGATGCATAGGTGGGTAATGTGGATAGCAGAAGCACAAAGAAATTCACTGGAACTGATGCAGCAGCACATTTCTGCAATCTCAGGTTTTAGGAAACTGAGATAGAAGGATGGCAGGTTTGAGGTCAGCTTCGGCAACTTAGTGAGACCCTCAGCAACCTGGCCAGACTCTATTTCAAAATAAGAAGTAAAATTGGGCTGCGAGTGTAGCTCAGAGGTAGAACACCTATGGGTTTCATCCCCAGTACCACAAAATAATAATAATGATACTCAATTGATCTGAATAATAAAAAACAAATTCAGTATAGTGATTAACTTTTCAGGGATAGAAAGGAGCTATAATTGGAAAGAGGTTCTTTGAAGCTTCAGATGTGCTGGGATTACTTTATTTCTTAAGCTGAGTAGTTATTACATTGGTGCATCATATATATTGGTACATTTATATATAATTTTATGCTTTTTGCATTTCTAAGTCTCTAAATATAATATTAATCTCTAAATATAATATTAAAAGCATGCTAAAACATAGAACTTGACGCCTTAGGTTATGAACAGGAGGATGAGAATGAGCTAAATTAATTCCACATTTTCTTTTTGAAAATATAATTTTAAAATAACATTTTTTCACATACACATACACATATGGCCACATAAAACCACGAGTAAGTAATTCTCTGGCATTTCACTTTTCTCTCTGTCTAGCCTCAAACTTCAACAGATAACATTTTAATTAGCTGACGAACTGTGATTTCCATTTGCAAAGGGATGATTTATAGAAGCAAAAATCACTGAGTGTAGAGGGATAAACGATTCAATGAAGTCATTCTTACAAAAGCATCTTCCAGAAGAGCACTAAGCCTTAAGATGGATTTTTTTTTTCTTCCAGGAACTCTTCTGAGAACTGGTGCAACTAAATATTGCAAGCAGGTTGGTTTTTTTTTTTTTTTTTTTTTTTTTATCATGGATTGCTCCAAGGGGGAGCTGTGACACTCCTCAGGTGTACCAGTTTTCCAGGAATAACAGCATCCTCTGCCTCTGGTCTTGCAGGGTAGGGCTAATAACCCTGGCTCACACAACAAGTGCATGCCGAATGACAACCATAGGAAAAGCAGTATCGGTGTATTTCCCAACAGTTGTGGCTTCTCTTGACCACAGCCTTCCTTGACTCTCACAGACCATTAGTGACGTCAAAGCAAAAAATGCCCCTGCTAAGGAGAAGAATGGAAAATCACTTCGAGAACATACCAGGTTGCTTCCCTTGCAATTCAACCATTCAATGTAATGACAGAACTTAAGACTTCCTCAAAAACGAACCATATTCAAATCATTCTAAGAGCACTTATGTTTTCTCTGAGTATTTGTGAAATGATTCTGAAGGCAGCAATACAGTTTCACAAGGAGAGAGCCCTGACTGTGGCTTTTTATAGAATGCAAGTCTAACCCCTTTTTTCCCCTCCCAAATTTTATATACTAGCTCCTAAGGGCCATATTATTTGCCCTATCACTCGACTTTGAATGTTGAATTTTATTGTAATTTTTATAGGAGCAGAGACTGCATTTAATAAGACTTGACTAAAACTGCATTTTTTCCCTCCAGCAGCCAAATAAAATGGAACCTTAGGACATTGCTGAAAATCTGTCTTGAGTTTCTAGTTAGCTTGCACCAGGGAAAGGGAGAGAGACCCAGGAATTTTATGCACAATCTGAAAATAGAGGACTTTTTCATTCTTCTCCCTTGGTTTTGATTTTGCCTTGCTCTTGGGAAACGGCGACATAATGACAGAATGACACAAATCTGGCAGTGGCCTTCTCAGTGATGCAGGAAGAACGACACTGTCACACTAATTATTATTCACAGCCAGAAAGAAGGTTTCCTGTTTTCTAATATACCAGGAGTCAACACCCTTTCATCAAAGGGAGTCTTGAGTTCATGACTAGCTCTCCTGAGTGAGGGAGGGCTGAGAGGAAGGCGGTGCACAGATCTATTTCTTTCTTCGTGTTCAATGACCCCTAAAAAGATTAAGTCTATTAGTCATTGAGACTTGACTGGGACTTAACTTTAATTGGATCATTAAATTGCTTTTATCTTTACAAATGGCAAGGATACGAGCGCGTATTCATCCTTAATTCAACAAATGCTGCATTGAACTGTTCAGCCTGAGGTGGGTTATCAGGATTTAGGCATTTTCTGTTTGTTTTGTTTTGTGAGAGAGGAGGAAGGGGTGTGATTAAGCCAGGAGAAATCTGGTAGAATGTAATACTCTGGGTGGTACTTTGGACAGCTACAAGACAGCAGAAGGAGCTGGGTATTTAGAAGTTTGGAAATGCATGGTGTGATTGAGTGTGTGTGTGTGTGTGTGTGTGTGTGTGTGTGTGTGTGTGTGCACGTGTGTGCATGCTCGCTTGCACACACCAGAAGGGGACCACTACTATCCTGGGCAATGGATGCTAAATGTCCTCTAGTTGCAGATAGGGCTACACAAAGAACTGTCACATCCCAAGAGCTTGTGTTGAGAAACAGACCAAAATGAACTGGGGGGAATCTACGTTTTTTCTCTTTCTGTACTTTTGCTGAGAACCCAAGTGGCAGCAATAGCGAGTCGTCGACTAATTTATCTGGGATCACTAACCTTGGTATTTGTGTCGTTTGCTCTTGCTGGTGCTGGAGTCCAGAAATCAATGAATCAGTTGAGAGGTGAGTCAAAGCAAAAGCCAATAACAAAAGCAGGCTATTAACTTGTCCAAAATATCATAAATTATGCCCACAGCAGCAGTAGATCTGTGTATTGTAAAACTGGGAAAAAAATGTCTTTATAAGCAAGCCATTCATGCCCAGCAATCTTCCATTGTGCTTTCTTTTTGCTCCACTAATCAGCTGCATACCATTTCCCTCTATGCATCATTGAAAAAGGATGTTTTAACCTCAAAAAATGTTAGCAATATGGCAAATATCTAGGGAGGGTGATAAATCATTGATACTCTATCAATTATGCCCTTTCCCAGGGGAGTCATTAAACCATCTATGTGTGATAATGTACCTGTGTATAGTTTTTCAGTCCATATAGTTAATGAAGTGGTTTTAATCATTCATTTCAAAATATGAGCAGGATGGGACTGGAGCAGCCAGCAGATGTTTTCAATTCTGGACCCTTTGTTTGCTGTGGCTCACACACCTTTGTTGAGCCTGGCTGGTGAATGGCTGGTCCTTGCTGGCCTTGTCAGCCTTAACACTGGTTAGTGATTTGTGTTGGGCTATTAAGCATGAAAGGAAAGCAATGAGGTCTTTTTTTTTTTTTTTTCAGGGAAAGAAGAGATAAAATGTCCCTGAGTAAATACTAGAAGGGCGTTATGACTTTTAAAAGTTGGCTCAGATAAGTTTCAGTTAACAATGCCTGGGAGGCCCCTCGGGGTGGAATAAATCATGGGTAATGATATAATAATTCCTTTAAAATATAGTGTGGAAAACCCATGCCTATTTGCAAATGTCATATCTATTAGTCAGGAACCGAGCATCATTTCTTTTTGAGAAGGGTCTGTGTATTTAAACGAAAAAGAATTTTTTAATAACCCTTGCTGAGAACAAATCATTTGACAACTGACTGGCAAAGAAGTAAGACAAAGGAATAGAACAGTCTTTGCTTTTGATTTTTAAGGATCTGTCCCAGTAGAAGGAGCTGATGTCCAAATTATTCCCTGCAGTTTTCTAATATTGAATTCAAATTGTTAGATGGATAAATATATTGGGGTTGGAATAATAGCTGAAAGGAAAAAAAAAGAGTCCTAGCCTATCATGCAAGCCACCATCAAACAATACATTTCAAAACAGGGGCCACATTTTTAATTGCATGAGCAAACAGCCTACGTTGAGATTATTTGGTGAAGTCCTGGGGTATGATAAATTCTTGTCTTTATCTGCTAGCAAGGCTGAAGCTGAATGCAGAAGAGTAATGAAATATTCAACATGTTTGGTGACAAAACAGAAACTTAGGTTTCTGGGCGACCTTGAGGAATCAGGGGAAAGGTGTCCCTCCCTGGTATCCAATCCTCAAGGCAAGAACCGTGTGTGCACCCAGATAGCTTCAGCGGTCCCAGATTGTCTTTATGGTTTACTTTGACAGTGGAACACTCAGCTGGCATGCATTCTCTTTAACCACAATTTGGATGCTTCCCTTTGGCTTTAACAAGGCATGCAAGGAAAATCAGCCCTCATCCTCTCTCCACTCTGGAGTGACCAAAGAGGTAGGTATACATTGAAGGTGAGGTTTGTGATGTCATGAATCTGGGAAGTAGTTGTAGGGAATCTCTGTCTACATGATCCAGGCTCTTTCCTTGTGAATATTTTCAATGGAAAAGACTAGAAAGGGTGAAAAAGATTTCTCACGGGCAAGCAGAGTCTGAAGAATTGTCTTAAAAGGCTGCCAGCAGCTCAAGTCTTTCCTTACACAGCAGGGCAAAGGTTGAGCTTATCAACTTGAGCTTTATATTTCTTTGGAGTTAATCAAACAGGCAGATTATAATGAATTCTCCAGAGAATTAGAATGTGAACCCCTTTGATAGACATCCAATTATTTTGGATTACATGAAGTTTATGAGGTTCTCAGGAAATTACATGTGACCCTAATTTGACCAAAGTTAATTGCCCTGGCAGTCTTGGGATTGCAAAGCCTATATTGGGGAGGAATTTGATTGGCATGGCTAGGCTCAGAACTGCTGTACCGATTGTGATTTGGGGTTAAGAGATTAAAGTGGCAGAAAGGTGAGGGAGGAAAAGAATTAGGAATGTGATAGGTGGCTTTGCAGGTTTAATTTTAGGTCTGGGAAGAGAGATGCCAACTGTAGACTCATTTTCAGTTTAAAGGGGATTTAGAATTATCTCAAATTCTTCCCAACTCTAAAGGTTTATGATTCTATGATAATAATGACTAAGAGGAAAGGTGAAAGGGCACAAGGTCAAAATCAAGGTGGCAAGACTGGCCTGGGGTGATGAGTATGGTGGAAAGGGTGGACATTTTTTTTTTTTTTTGTAGTACTGAGAATTGAACCCAGGGGCATTATACCTCCAAGATACACCCCCAGCTTCCTTTTAAACTTTTCTGTTTTGAAACAAGATCTCACTAAGTTGCTGAGAGTCTGGCTAAGTTGCTGAGGCTGACCTTGAACCTGTGACCCTTCTATCTCAGTCTCCCAAGTACTGGGATTGCAAGGCATGTGCCACCACACCTGGCTCAGGGTGGATTTTAATAGACTAAATCTTGCCTCTTATAGGCTTCCCCCAGGTCATCAATCTAGCAATCCCCCAGGTCACCAATCTACCAATGTATCCAGGTGGAACTAGTTGTGGCACCCTTTCCCAGCTGCAGCACCCCTCTGGGTCCACTCTAGTCTGATCCACTTTTGGGGGATGAAATAGACCTAGAGGAAGCATTAGTGTAATGATACCGTGACAAGGAGTCTCTGAGGGGGCACAAGTCATCTGATGATGAGAAAAACAGAATCTGATGTGATCAGAAGAGAGGATACCTCAGTACAAAGTCTAGAATATTAAGGAAATGACTTACCCAGTCTGTGCCTCAGTTTTATCCTCTGTAAATGGGCCTTATACAATACTTATCATCTAGAGTTCTGTTGATGATTAGATTCAATTTATTTTGTCTGCTCTACACAAGCAGGGGTTTCTGTGCAGTTTATTCACTATGGCTGCCAGAATACCATCTAACACAAAGTAGATACTTGATATTTGTTCAATAAATGGATACGTGGAGTATTTTGAACAATGCCTGGAACCCAGTAAACTCTTAGTGGATGTTGATCATTGATATATTTTTTTCTCTAAAGTGACTACTTTGTCTTTGTTCTTTTAATGTCTTGCAGAGTTTTAGCACATGGAGAAAAAAAATACTGTGATAAGGAAAATAATTCTCCCCTTCTAATAAACTTGTTATTAGATGGCTTGAAGGAATTATTGTTTTAATTAGATATAAGGTGCTATTTTTATTATACATTTAATAAATATCTTTTGGGAAATGCATACTGAAATATACTATCTAGGATTTGCTGGATAATGAGTCAGGTAGAATATTTCTCTATTGCTAAAACTGAGGTAGTCTTGGATTTACAATCTCTCCTGCCAACTCTCTTGGAAGAACAGTTTTCATTTACACTGATTTACCTCTGTTTAGGAAATTCAGCACAGGGCAAGGTCTATTAGGTAAATAGCATTCGGTTGCTGTTCCCTTTGGTTTCCAGCGTTAGCATTTGGGGGATTTGAGGCCAAGTTTGGTGGGAAAAAAGTGAATTAATTAATGGATGTTCAAATACCCACGGATGGTCTCTGTAACTTTGTTTTATCCGTTCTCCCTGGCTGGCTACACCTTGGAGCAGGTTTGGATCAGAGAGCTGGTGTTAACACTGCTTCTCGGTGCAATCATTCAGTGTATGTGTTTTCAGGATGTGACTCAGAACATTTTTCTGTGATCTGCACAAA
This sequence comes from Graphiurus murinus, assembly GCA_004027655.1. NCBI lineage: Eukaryota > Metazoa > Chordata > Mammalia > Rodentia > Gliridae > Graphiurus > Graphiurus murinus. The sequence continues at coordinate 31,928 of PVLC010013636.1, read as the reverse complement.
CCTGCGTGGCACATGCTCTTGTTTATGAAAAATCCCAAATGTATGTCTGTGTTCTTTTGAAAGGGGCGGGAGTTAGAATGGAGGTCATGCAGGATATTAAGGCTCTAGCTTTCCACTGGGTGAGCTGAATTCTTGAAGCCTTATCTGATTTCATAAAGTAAGCAGAAGTTTGAACTCAGTTTAGATGCCGGCTGACATGTAGACAAGAGAAAGAAATCCACCCGATTGAGTAGCAGATCACACTCGAGGGATGATCTGGGATGAAAGAAGGAAGGAGTCACTACCATTTGCTGGTTGTTTGGTACACATGATCTCTTTCATTCCTTATGACAATTCTAGCAGTGGTCATTTCCTATGGAAAGTATGCAAATGAAAGAGTCTCAGAGAGTGAAGTGCCTAATGATATATAGCTAGGAAGTAGTAGAGTCAGACCACCATAAATACATCCTAAGTCAAAATGCGTTTTCAAGTTGTCATTATGAAAACTTGAGACACACATAAGAGGTTGGAAGTATATCACAATAATGAACTGCCCTAAACTCATCACTAAGTTTTAAGATTCAACTCATAGACAGTCCTGTTCATCCCCATCACCCTTACATCAGGCCCTTCCCTACCTGGCTTATTGTCCAGCAACCCCAGCTAGTATATTTCAGTATGCCTTTCTAAAGGATAAATATTTATTTGCCATATAATCAAAACACCACCTTTTATCTAATTAAAACAGTAATTCCTTCAGACCATTCAGTCTCCAGTTGGTGCTTAAAACTCCCTGATTATAGAGCTAGGATTTTAACACAAGGTCTACCCCAGAAGCTTCAGGGACAGGCGTGTGGCGAGGGTGGGGGATGTATTTGGCTCACTCTGAAAAACTTGCCTTGCACCATCTTGTCATAAATTCTTTAAATGAAAATCTGCTGGAATGGATGCCCTAGACAGCTTCCTGAATCCTCTAGGAAGCAACTGCTACAGTTCCATTCTGGGCTGATGTACTTTATAGATACAACAAGTAAAGGGAAGGAGAGAAAGGTTTCCCCTCACATCAGTCCCCCCAACAAATAACAGATATCTGTGAGGAACAGGAAGCAGAGAAATAGTCAAGGAAACAGAGAAGGGGCGACACAACTTTCTCCAAAAAGAAATAAGGTGGTAGGCATGTTTACTCCAGGCCAGGGAATAATATTATAATTCACCATTACTTTGTTCTTGTCAACATGAAGTTAAGAAATGATTATCTAACAGAATAAAACACGTTCTGTGCTCAAGTTGTTCAGCTGGGTTTTATTGCCATTTCCAATAAAGGCTTTCAGCTCCAGCATTAGATCAGTAGCCTTTGATTTCCAAACTTAGGTAGAAATCCAATTTTGCTCTTTGGTTTTCTTTCCACGCATTCCTGGAATTCATGTTTTGCTCTGAACTTTCTGGGAGCAAGGGCCAAGGCCTTGACAGGACTTTTCAATTAACGTAGATGATGGTCTCTGGTCCTCCTGGATGTTGGCATGGGGTATGGCTAGAAGCCTTGATTTTGCTTCGTTCATTGACCAAGCAAATGAATGCATGCTCTCTCATATTTGACAAGCGTGCGTGGCTGGAGCTGGAGCTGCAGCTGCAGCTGGTCGCGCTTAGCTTTTTAATCTAGGTGCTTGCTAGGCTGCTGATGTGTGTTTTGCCCCATTCAACTGGGGTTTGTCAGGTCATCTGAGGAATGCAATTGTGCTTTTGGCTTGCAGGCATGGAAAAAATAGTTATGGACAGAACCAGCTTTGGAACTTTCAGGACCCGGTGCAAAAGAAGGAGATGAGTCCCTTTTTAAAAAATGATTAAGAATTGTAGGATGGCAAGAGTGGGGTTGGTTGTGCATGTTCTCTATGTAGTTTGGAGAGGGAACGGTCAGCAGTTATCTAGTTACCTAGCTGTCAATGAAAGTACAGGTAAAAGGAGAAGACAAATGACAGAGTGAAGCAAAGGTCCCATTGTGAAAGGTGTGGAGAAATCTGTTCTCATCGCCCACCTCTCCTGCTTCAGTTTTATTTTTCTTTCTGCCAGTTTCCTTGAGAGAGAGAGAAAAAAAAATATTCACAAACAACAAAAGACCCACAGCAGATTTTTCAGTCTGTGAGCTGATTGTAAACTTCCCAGGGGCTTGTACTTCTCAGAACAGTGCAGCCCTTCCTCCATGTTTTTGTTTCTCAGGAGGGAGGGCCCTCTGTCCAAGTGTTGAGTGACATCTTAGAGCTCATTTCGTTCCAGTAAAAGTGGAAAATATCAACTAAGGTTTCAAAGGCAAGGAAATGTAATGTATTTTCTCATCAAGTTTGGCATTATCTATTTAGCAGCAGGGCCTTTAATCTTCTGTGCGGTATTTTTCCATTGTATAATTCTGAGTTCGCCTTAAATCTGTCTTACTCTTTCAACTTCGCCTTTTAAAAATACAAATGGGGTTTGCACACTTATCTTCTTTTCTCATTTGTTTCCTTGATATTTTCGATTATCACTTGCCAGGGTTTCTCCAGAGAAGCTCATCATTTTTCTTTCTTTTCTTCTTCTTCTTCTTTTTTTTTTATGCCTCTACAAATATTGAATGTTACACAGATAACCCTTCTGTGGATTCATTAATGGCCCTGATAAAAGTACTTCTGGTGTCCAGCATCCTGGGAAGACTATAATGACTCTAGGCTTGTTGATAGGAATATATAAATGAGAAAAGTGCAATAAAGGGCATTTTAAAAAAATCTCATTAAATTTTTAAATGGGATGGAAAGTCAGGCATTTGTGTTCAGAACCTGGGACTCAGGTGATATCCCATCCTTGTCTCCCTTCTTCCCTCCAAGAACGTAAAGAGACGTGGGATTGATCTTCAGGAACTAAACCTGACGACCAGCACAATATTCTGCAGAACACAATAGAGACCTGTAAGTCAAGCAAAGAGGGAGGGGAAGCCTCCCTGGCTTGCAAGGCTGAACTGTCACCACCTGATGCAATGTATTAGGAAAGCACAAGTCAGTCGGGTGGGCAAGGACTGCAAACAGAGGTAAATATTAGCAGAATCCTTTTAGAAGCCCCCTGGAGAAGACTTTAGCAGTCATTCTCTGTGTGTCTCTTTGGATGTAGTGGGTCATCTTCTGCTAGCCAGACAATGTCGTGTGTCCTCGTTAAGCTTACTAAGAAATGCTTCTCTCAGTTGTTCCATTGAACTTCTTTTCCGTGTTCTTCTTGACCAATCTTAAGGCCCAGAGCATTCCAAGAACAGTTTTGGATGTTTAGTTTGTCCTCAGCTTCAGCTTCTTTTGAGTCTTTGTATCTTTTTTTTTCTTTCTTCTAATTTCTGAGCCCTAATTTAGATCTTTTCATTAAACAAGAATCCTAAGGCTACAACTGGAAGAGTGACAGAATTTGGTTCCAGGCTTTTTTTGGTCATTGCTGAATACAATTAACTCACTGTTCAGACAAATTTGTCAGAAAAGATCATGTATTCATCACGACTATTGAGTGCATTCTCTTAATTGATTTTACCCTTCTCTATAAGTGTGTGTGTGTGTGTGTGTGTGTGTGTGTGTGTGTGTGTGCGTGGTGCTAGAGGTTGAACCCAGGGACATCTACCACCTAGCTATATCTCCAGCCTTATTTTGTTTTTTATTTGAAAACAGGGTCTTGCTAAGTCCTGACAGCCTTGCTAAGAGGCTGACTTCATATATGTGATCCTCCTGTCTCAGCCTTCTAACTACTGGGATTACAGGCATGAGCCACCATGCTTGGCTTCTCCAAAACTTTTTGATGTTGTCTTTGCTTGTCTCAGATGGGTGTCTCCTGGTTGGTCCTATTTCCAAATCAGTGTTTACTGTGAACTAGCTTTTGCTACATGTCTTCCCCCATGTCCAGTGTCAGCTGATTTCATTACCGAGTGTATGTTATGTTTTCGGTGTCCTACCCTAGCCTCAAAAGTTACTCCTTCTAATGGCCCTAGGCCCTCCTTAGTCTAAGAGGCCTACCCTTGGCACTTCTTCCTTGATCCAGTTCTCTTCTACCGGCTCTTTTCTCCTGTCTCTCTAAACTGGAAAAAAAAATGCCTTTCCAAACTGGATAAATCTTCTCAGCAATAGTGTCCCCTAAACTGTGGATGACAACTAAAGAATAGCAAGGAGAATGTTGGGGAACCCATGAAAGGAAGAGAGTTGAGCACTCACCACTGATAAAACAACCCAATCATGCCAAATAAGGGAATTCTTAGCTTGAGGTTGCTCTTGGGCAGAAAGGGAAAGGGTTGGAGGGTTTGCAGATGGCAGAGAATTTCAGATGAAATGGAATGGACCAGAAAGGTGTCAGGACTTTGGGAGGGAGGGTGTAGTAAGTGATAATCCTGTGTTTCTACAGTCACCATGAAATCTCTGAAGCCTGTGTCTGGAGCAGGGTATAGGTAACCCACCAGGAAACTGAGCATGGAGCTGCTACAGTCAAGAAACCTCATCCATACACCTGTTTTCCATCCCCATCATATGGTGATTATGGGATTACGTGGTAACATTATTCTCTGCTTTGGAAAATATAATTGATTTGCAATATATATCTGATACATATATATATATATATGTATCAGATTAGGAGCCTGGGAGTTCATTTCAATTCATATGAATTTTCTGAGGTTTTATGGATAACAGTAAGTCTTTCTATTCCTAGGTAATTTTATATTTTCTGAAAATGGAAAAATGGATCCATGAAAATGTAGGAACTTGGTTTCACCAAAAAAGAAACTTTAAAAAAAATTTTTTTAAGTCCTCTTTCTCTACTCGACCAACTCTGCTCCTTATTTATAGTATTTGACTTTGGCTTTGGTTGAATTTAATCTTGCCATGATTAGTCTTCTGTCAATCCGAATCCCATGGTGGCAATGATGTCTGCGTATTTTGTTAAATAACAAATCTCTTCTTATAAATGACACGTATTTAAAGAGAAAAAACATTGTCACCTTTACGAAGGTAAAACAAGTTGACAAATGTTTCTTTAAGTGAAGCTAATTGCATGGAATATTTTATGACATTTCCATGGAAAATGTTACGGGACATCCCTGGAGGATTTCAGGGGAACTTTTATAGCTATTTCCTGCTCCATCAGCATTTTACAGAATTCCGTGGAAAGCAGGGGTGGTTAGTCCTGGGCATCGGTTTCTGTTGGTTAGTAGGGGAGCCCAGAGCACAAGCACAGGTATGATGACTGTCGTGAGATCACACCGGGAACTACTGTCACCAGGTGTCTCGGTCAGCATTCTCACTCTTGTATCCCAGAAAACCTAACAGCACAATGTAGGGAAAGGAAAATTTATTTGCTCGCCATTTGGAGATTCCAGAGTTCAGCCTATGTCAGGTTAGTCTGCAGCGCTCAGAGCATGGTGGTAGGAAGCAGGGGTGGGGGGAGGGGAAGGAGAGCAGAAATAAGAGAGAGGTGGCAAGCGAGGGGATTCAAAGACAAAAAGCACAATTCCTAAGGCCACACCCCTAGGGACTCACCGTCTCCAGCCCCACTTCATCTGCCTAGGTTTCCGCCCAGTAAATCCATTACAATGGATTTATCCGGAGGTGAGATTACAACCTTCATAACTTAATGACATCAACTCTGAATCTTAATACATCAGCTCTTGGGGACATTCTAAATCGAGCTAGAGGTATCTATGATGCTGTACAATAGGGAACTTTTTCTTTATTTCCATTGAATGTGGCTCACCAAGGTACTGCCTACTTTCTTAGATAGTCCTCAGATAAAAGAAAGACCTTTTTGAAAACTCTCACCTGTAGGAGGGATTACTTTACTTCCTATTTTGTTGAGAAGTGTCATTAAGCGATAACAAATTCAGTGTCTGCTACTTTTAAGACATACCATATATAAGAATTATAAAGTGTAAGCACCAAGCCTGAGCTCCAGGAAAGGACATTCTGAAGTCCTTATTGCCCTGTTGTGTATCTACCAAATTCTGTTTTAACATGTGACGCATAGCCGTAGAGCTACTGCACCCAATCTCACTACCACTTCTCTGTGAAACAAATGTTAACACACACTTTTAAAGGCTCTTACATTATTATCCCATGAAGATTCAAAAATAGCACTTTCAAATATTCAATGCATTGCAGATGGCTGTATCATATTTGCACAATTATTTTACATCTTTTTTTCCCCCTTGGGTACTGTAAATGGTTTCTAAATGGACTCTGAAATGGAGAGTAATTGGTGGTATCAAAAGTGGTCACCTGATATGAAATTAACCATTGACAACCTGTGCTGCTGGCAGAGAATCTGCTCAAGAAAGTCAGAGACTCAGTTCAGGGTCAGGAAACTTGAGTGTTGTTTTGGCTTTGATACTAACTAGAACATGGTATCATGAAAACTCAGGTTTTTTCTTATTCTTGGTGTACTGTCTTCATGCTTTACCATGCTGTGCTCTCTTGAAGGGACATTATAATAGAGACATTAAAAGTATAACTTTCAGCTAGGCACCATGGTGCATGCTGGTAATCCCAGTGATAGGCTGAGCCCAGGAATTTGAGGCCAGCTTGGGCAACTTAGTGAAAGCCTACCTCAAAATAAAATAATAATAATAATAATAATAATAATAATAATAATAATAATAAAAACTTTCACTAATTTCTAAAATGTAATTTCTAAACACTTTCTTATCTACAACAATACTGAAAGTGAATAAAGCAGAAGGTTGTTTTGCTTTTTATGGTACTGGGGATGGACCCCAGGGGCATTCTACCTCGGAGCTACATCCCCAGCCCTACTTCATTTCTTATTTTGAAACACAGTCTCACTAAATTGCAGAGGACCTTGCTAAATTTCTGAGGCTGGCCGCCATTTTGTGACCTTCCTGTCTCAGCCTCCCAAGTACTGAGATTACAAGTGTGCTCCACCACGCCTGGCTAAGCTGAAGTTTTTATCCCATTTTTTTTTTTTTTTTAGAAGAGGAGCAATGTTTAAATGATGTGCTTTAGTTCACATATCTGTCAAAAGGGCAGATGATAGAACTCAGGGATTTAAGTTATTAAGTCTGGGATATTTTCCATGGACTGGACCATATTGATTCTCTGGAGGAATTTTTGAAAGGTGTTCCTTTCTTGGGATGAGGGTACACACTGTACTCCAGGCCAGGGTTGAGTTAAATCACTGGATGTGGCCATCCTTATTTGCTCGAATGTTGTTTTCCTTCCTCAAATGGTGTGTGTCTCCATGATGCCAAAATAAATAATCGGTTCAAGATATTCTTTGAAAAAGTAAAACCAGTAGTGTTTAGTGCCTTGGAGACAAAACAACTGGTTGATTTAACTTCTCTCCATTTTCAATCCACAGTGTGAGAATGATGCAGAAGCATCCTTTCTTCTTTCATTTTATAAGGCGTCTTCTGCCCTCTGCTCTCCCTTTTCTCCTTCTCACTCCCCCTCCTTTCTCCTCTCTGTTTTTTTCTCTCTTTCATCTCCTCCTCTCCCCCTTCCCATCCTTTCTTATTCTTAACACATTTTATTCTTTTTCTATCCCAGGTGACAAATAGCTATTTTAGAAAATTTGAAATGCGAAATATGGAGAAGAAAAAATAATGTACATATAATACGAAGGAATACGTGAATATCTCTTCTAATATGAAAACAAGTATTACTTCTTTTCCTTTACTCTAATCAGCTTGATGAATTTTGATGACATGTTAGGAATGTGCCCTTTGTTTCTAACATATTTACTTATTATATACTGCCTGATGTTTGACTTCAGAGATGCTTCATTAATTTTTTACAAGCTCTTCATGAAATTCTCTTAGATCTGGCACTAGTTAGCAATGAATAGTGGTTTATACTAAACACCAGTGAATAGTGGTGTTTATTATTGGATATTGTCTGGTTTGGGTAAACTAAGTCTTGGATTTTGAGACCCTGAATGAATAACTTTTGCTGTGCAATGTCTAATAACACCATGCCAGATCATTTACTTATCAATTCAAAAAGTATTTGTTAATTGCTTCCTGTGTTCTAGACATTGTCCTAGGTAATGGAGACTGGTTCTAGAAATCAGGAGGTTGGCCCATGTCTTCATGGAGTCCCTCAGTTACTAAGGAATATATCCATCACGGAAATGTGGGGTAGAACAGACAGTAGGAAGGAGAAATGCAGATGCTGAATTAAAAGTCAGATGCCCAGGCTCTCATTGTCATACTGTTTCATAGACTGAACCACAAAAAAAAATCATTTAGCTGCTCATTTTTCTTTGTACCAAGAGCTTAGAGACCATCTTTTTGGTGATGTGATATAGAAAAAAGGGCAAGGGAAGATGAATTTCAAGAGTTACCTGGTATAGAAAGAGGAATCAATAATTTACACACACATATTCATCTATCTATCTATCATCTAATATATCATCTATGATCTCTCTATATATTTGTCAGGAGACTCCATGCAGGGATCATGGACTGACTGGGGAATAATAAGTAGTTGAGGATCATTTAATCTTTCTCTCATTGTTACCTTAAATATTGAGAGCTATAGGGGGCAGGTAACATTGTTTATGCTTCCCATTCTATTGACTTTAGCAACACTCACATAAAATAGTCATAGGATTTCTCTAACTTTAGAGAAATTAAAGTTATAACTAATAATATAACTATCAATCACAATAATTGTCATTAATATGACAAATGATAACCGATTTCTTGTTAGTTTTGGAGGGCAAATTTTGGGGTGGGGCATCTTTGTGGCAAGATCTTTAAATAAAATGATAGAATTTATAGCAATTCTAGGTTGCTCCCACTAGAACAGATGTCTAGGGACAAAGTCACATTGCTGAACAGCATGAAGTTTAGGAGGATGTACTTCAGGAGTGCTGTGGTTTGGGTTCTGAATGTCCCCTGAAGGCCCATGTGTTGAAGGCATGGTCCTCAGCCTGTGGTGCTGTTGAGAGGGGAAGGAACCTTTAGGAGGTGGATCCCAGTGGAGAGAAGTTAGGCCATTGGAGGCATGCCTTTAAAGGAATACCAAGACCATGACACTTTCTTCTCTGTTTCTCTCTTTGCTTCCTGATTCTTGTGAGGTGACTAGCTGTGTTCTACCACTTGATCCTCATCATACTGATCTACTTCACCACCAGCCCCAAAGTAATGGAGCCAACTGACCATGGACAGAAACTTCTGGAAACCATAAACCCTTCTTCCTTTTAAGATGATCTCAGGCATTTCATCACAGTGAGGGAAAGGTGACCAACACAAGGGGGTCTTCAGCTACTTTCATGTTGGACCTAGGATAAAAACTTTGATATATTTTTAAATGCACAGGGTAATATTTTTGGAAACACCACAGTAACAAGAAAAATACTGACGTGTACATAAAAAGAAATTAGTTCTAGTCCTAGTAACCATCTGCCGTTGGATAAGACACTTTGCTTCTCTAGGTTTCCAGTTCTTCATCTGAAATGAAAAATAATAATTAAATGGCCTTTAAGGTCCATCCCAGCTCTATAATTCTTGGGTGTGAGAAGAAGCCAAATATCTCCAAAGAGGGGCTAATTTGAACAAGAAAACTCCCCCATCTCTCTATTAATACTTGATGGTAATCACAAATTCAGAAACTTTGAAAGATATAAAGAACAGTATCAAGTAATAAAAGGAGTTCTGAATTTGGAGTCAGTCTACTTTATTTAATGAATTTGTAAATCAAGGTGAATGATATGTATTTTCTCTGGATCTCAGTTTCTTCATCTTTGAAATGGAATGAAGTGCCCACTTCCCTCACCGGCCCCTCCTGAGGATCACAGGGGACTGTTACTCGTGTAAAATGTACATCCACTGCCCAGCCCTCAACACCAGGCAGAGCCTCGCCACCCTCCCCTCCTCTCCCATACTGCTGGATGTAGCCTGCTTGGTTGATCAGTCTGATATTAGTCAAGTTTCCCCTTACAATCCAGTTCTCCACAACCTCCAACACAGATGTTGGGCTGCCACCCAGAGATGACTTGCTCTGAAATGCTTCTTTTGATGAGAGCTAGGCTATTTTAGACTGGATTCCTGTCCTGGGCATTTTGGCTTTAGGGGAACTACTGGGACCACTGGCAATAGAATACTATGGGTCATCAGTTGGAATAACTTTTTGGCTTTCAACTGAATCCAACTGAGAGAGAGACTCATTGGAAAATTCAAAAGCAGCTATGCAGCCTACCCCAAGGCCTCAAAATGGTGTTCACGGGGAGAGAGCCCCGTGCTCCCGGTAATTTATTTTCTTATGGGAGGAATCAAAGATAGCAGTCAGCTAGCTCTGACTGGGCAATTGAATCAGAAAAGCCCACACAGTAATCCTATATTTGAAGCATGAGAAATATACTAGAAGTGAAGAGAGGGAGAGAGAGAGAGAGAGAGAGAGAGAGAGAGAGAGAGAGAGAGGAGTGAATACAAGCTAAAAGATGCAAAAAGGGAGGAGGCGTAGATGCCACCAATTCTTGCAAGAATCTATAGATTTCCTTTCTCTGAAATAGTAGAATCAGAATATAATTAACAGAGGGATCTTTCCCAAACTACAGACTTTCAAAAGCCTGGCATAATTTAATTCTGTAATAATCCAATGATTTGGGACTGGTTCCAAGTACTGACTCTGTCACAGGGGTCCATGGACTCTGGTCATACCAGGATAACCTCAAAGTGTGCTATTACACACAGGTTGCTGGGCTTCAGGACCATATTAACTGAAGTAGACTCCTCTGAGATGGGAGTCAGAGGATCTGCATTTTTAAATTATTTATTTATTTATTTTGGTACTGGGGATTGAATTCAGGGACATTCTACCTCCAAGGTACACTCCCAGCCCATTTTAGTTTTTTTTTTTTTATTTGTTTGTTTTGAAATAGGGTATCATTAAGTTGCTGAGGGTTTCACTAAGTTGCTGAGGCTGGTCTTGAACCTGCGATCCTCCTGTCTCTGTCTCTCAGTACTGAGATTATAGGCATGGGTCACCATATCAGGCTGAGACTGTGCATTTTTGAACAAGCACTCAAAATGATACCAATCTGGTGTTTAATTCACTGTTTTAAGAATATAAGATAGTATTTCATCTTTTCTCAAACACAGCCACTGGCTAAAAATAATTTTTCTGGGCAGTATTCATTCTTCAGGAACAAAAGCAAAACAAGACCAACAGCAAAAGCTGGCATTCAGATGAAGATCTCTGGGAGGTTCACACTCATGGGTGGGAGTCTTTCTCACCAGTCTGTTCTATGGGGATATGTCCATCACCAATGGTGAGATCATAGGTGGCAACCTTCAACTTTGAGGTTCCGTCTCTTCTCAGGCTGTGGGAGCCTACTCATTGTGGGAAGGAAAAAGCAAACACAGCTGTCTCCCATCCCAACTCAGCCACCACGTGTAAGAGACGGCCCCTGTGAAGCCACATGTAGACCAAGTGAGGATGCTGGTGTAGCCATGACAGAGAGCAAGCCAAGCCACTGGAACAGAGGTGGTGAGGACAGCAGCGGCAGACTACTGTGGACCTCCTTATGTGGACTTAGACCTGAGTCTTTTCCCATGCACATGCATACCACATACACCAACTGATCCCACCTTGCCATGCCTTCGCTGCAATCTCTAACTCAGTGCAATTAGGCAGATTTTCAAAGCAAGTTTAAGCTACAGTGTGTCACAGTGTCCCACGTGTCTGGCTGTTTCTGTAAGCCGGAGGAATCTCTACTGGCTGCTTCTTGGGTGTCCTTGACACCTAATCCAAATGCCCCTTGGATTAATGGCACGCTTGAATGTGACTATTTCTTTCCATTGGCTGTATCGCACTAGCTGTGCACAAGAGACAGGACTGGAGCCAACCCACAGCTGCTTATAGGGCGTGTACTGTCATTTTGGTCAAATTCCTGGACTGTCATCCACCATCTATCACAAATGTCTTTCTTCAAAGGGAGGATAGGAAAATAAACTTTGACTTTTGCAAGCAAAAAGAGCAAAGACTTAGTTCAGTGATATGAATTTCATTAATTATGCAACTCTTTTGGAGAAGAGATAGAAGTCTGCTCTGTGTTTGGAAGCACCAAAGAATTTAACAATTTACTTCCTGATTTAAGCAAGACATACCCATATGCTAGTAATGTATGCAGCCTCAGAAGTAGCTTCTAAGGCATTTGGGCAAGCCAAAGGTTTCCCTAGCATTTCAATTTTGCCTCTCTCTAGATTGCATTTGCAAAATGTTTCCCTGATCTTTGTTGATTGCAAAATAAACAGGCTCTCAGAAAAGAAAACATCACTTAATAAATATAGCTCTGTTTCAAAAACGGTATTTTAGGTAGTTAACTAAAACAAATACAAAAGAAAAAACTAGTAATATGGAGTTTATTGGATTTTTTCTTTTTTCTTTTACTATTTATACCTAAGAAAATAAGGTTTTGAATAAATATTATGAAGCTGAACTCGACCACACAGGATATTTCACCATTTGGTAATCTAGCAAAAAATAGGAAAACTTAATTTGGATGCTAACTTAATTTCAGATAAAGGTCACAAAAAATATATGTATGCAAATGTGAAAAATGTTGGGTTTTAGTTGCAAGATCAATGTATCTATTGTTTTCTTAGTTTTTTTTTAGTTAACTGCAAGGCTTAGATGATGTGAACATTACCATTATTTATGCTATTTTGTCCATCATTATGGAAGAATTCTGACATCTTAGTGCAACCTGAACAATACTCTGACCTTCAACTCCATTTCAAAAGGAAGAAAAGGGAAGACAGAGATAAGACTGGTCTAATGTGTTCTGCTGGTCATGGCCTCCTTGCCCCACTCTCTTTTAAAAGCTGTCAGTCTAAAGACCTGGTGACTGGTGGGAATGCAGATCTGCTAGGTGCACGCATCCACCTACCATTGAATGGGCCCAATTCTCACCGAGCTGGTCAATTGCTCTTAGGAACTAGGACTCAAGATCTAGTTCCTAAGATGTTGTAGCTACGGTTATCCCCAGGACAAGGAGCAAAGGCTAGGATAAGACAAGTTATAGGTATACATAAAAGCTAAAAATCCTTGTAGACAAAGCTGTTTATAGAGAAGAACAGAGCATGTATTAGTTATACATGACTTTGTAACAAATTATCATAAACTTAGTGGTTTTAAATTGTACGCATTTATTATCTTCTTCAGGCTGGGCATCTGGGCAGAGATAACCTGTGTTCCCTGCTACAGAGTTCATTGATTGATTGTATAAGTCTGTTGATAAAGATGTCAGCTAGCAATGAGAGTTCTGTCAAGGTCTCATCTGGGAAATATCCATTCTCAAGCTTACTTACATAAGCCATTGTCTGGGGTCTCAGCTCCTTCCTATGTGAATCTCTCTACAGAGCAGCTTCCAACATGGTAGCTTGCTTCATCAAAACTTGCAAGGGAGAGACTAATAGCAACACAGGAGTTACACTATAACCTAGTAAATCACAGAAGGACAAACCATGACCTTTGCGATAGTCTCTGGATTACAAAAGCAAGTTGTGGTTCCTGTCTTCACTCAAAGGAAGATGACTACCCAAGTATGAGGATTCCAAAATGCAGGGTTTATATTCGGGGCCATTGAGAGTCTGTCTGCAATAAAAGCAGGAAAATCTAAGAAGAGGAGAGAGAGAGAGAGAGAGAGAGAGAGAGAGAGAGAGAGAGAGAGAGAGAGAGAGGAAGCAGATGGTGAAGGAGGACAAGTTGGAGAGGGAAGGAAGAGGAAGAAGGAACTTCTAAACAGTGATTTTTTTTTTCATTTCTCATGAGGAGTTTGGCTCTACTGCTCAGAAACTGGGGCATATAAAAATCTCCCAGCAGCATTATGATAATGATCTCTTTTAGACATATTTTTTGGAAAAAAAATTTAATTATGGTAAAATATGCATCACAAAATATACATCTTAATCACTTTTAAATATGCATTGCAGTAGTATTAAATCCATTCATATTGCTGTGCAACCAGTATTCAGAACGTTTTGCTTATTGCAAGACTGCAAGCACATGCCCATTAAACACCAGCTCTCTGTTCTCTCCTTTCTACAGCCTTTGGCAAGTACTCTTCTACTTTCTCTCTTTGAGAATTTGATTCCTCTAGGTTCCTATCTAAGTGGGATCATATGGTATTTGTCTTTTTTGACTGGTTTATTTCAATTTTCACAATTTACTTAAGATTCATTCATGCTGCAGCAAGGGATGGAATATTGTTTTTATGGCTGGGCAATACTCCATTGTATGCATGTACCACATTTTCTTTATCCATTCACCTGTCAGTCAAGACAGGGATGCTTCCATCTTTTAGGTATTATTAACTATACTGGTGTGAACACGGGTGTTCATACATTGCTTTGAGATCCTGTTTTCTATTCTTCTGGGTTATGTACCCAGAATTAGAATTGATGGATCCTATAGTATTTCTGTCTTTAGTTTTTTGAGAAGTTATCATGCTGTTTTCCATAAGTACACCAATTTTACCTCTCTAGCAACAGCACACAAGGGTTTCTGTACATCCTTAACACCTGCCATTTTCTGTGATTTTTTTTTTTTTTAATGGCCATCCTAGTGGATGAAAGGTGGTATCTCATTGTTGTTTTGATTTGCATTTACCCAATGACTAGTGATGTTGAGAATCTTTTCATATGCTTCTGGTTCATTTGTATGCCTTCTTGGGAAGAATGTCTAATCGAGTTCTTTGCCCATTTAGTTGGGTTATTTGATTTTTAGACCAATAACTTTTATCTGAGTGCTTTGAAATATCCAGATCATGATAAAAGAATGTATTTTCTTTCAGATGGTACAAAAAAAAAAAAAGAAATGAAAAAGAAAAAGAAAACAATGGACCAAAGTCTCTGCCTCATTTTATGCAAACAGGCAGGCCCCTCCAAGAGCTGAGCATAAACCCTAGGGCTATCCAACATGCTCAGGCTTAGACTTCCTAGAGAGAAGCTGGGGAGGGGAGCTCAAGAGATTCTGAAGGGACTGGTACACCTCATGCTTTTGGAATTTCACTTTTTTCCAAATATCCTTCTCTAACACTTATCTTTGGCTTCTAATAAATCAGTCTTTATTCTTTTCACAAACATGAGATTAACCATAAGTGTTCAATGAGGTGGCATCTCCAAAGTATATTAAAATTGTGAGAGGGACAAAAATCCTTTGTTCTGAGATTATGGAAGGTAATCTTGGAAATGCATCCAAAGAAGGTTGCACATTGCTTGGATTGGTGTGTGCATGTGCGCGCATGTGCACACTGGCAGGTGAATTCCAAAACCATATGTAGAAAAGTTAATTTCCAAAGCTAGGGGCATATGCCTTAGGGCTGCAGTTATTTTAACTCTGCCCACAGCCCACCCCTGTCTCCCTTCTGAGCTGGTACAAAGACCCTGATTGAATGATTGGATCTGAACTTTGCAATGAAAGAAAATCAGAAGGCTCCCCCCCCTTCCTTTTTCCACCCCTCTAATGAAATTTGCAGACATGGAAAGGAAACAGAGTTATTTATAGGAGTGGGAGGAATGTGAGCCCTAATTGTGCTTAGTCTATTCCTAAGTGTGCAGCCTGTTTGCTATTAAATTTTTACAATCTTTCAGCAATATACACATTTTTTAAAGGAGAGAACTCCATAAATCTGACAAAGAAAAACCAGAGTAAATGATTCTAAGGGCTTAAGTCCTCTAATCAAAGTCAGATTTAAAATTTAAAAAAAAAAAAATTTTTTTTTTGCAGGATTAACTTCTCTTGCGACATTGATCTCTCCCCTCCTCTCTGGATTAGTTTATTCATTTCCTTTGTAGACTTGTAAGATTTGATACAGCTACTCACAGATGGTTTAAAGTTTGGGTGGTGAGTTATCATGCCTGTGTACACACTCACACAAAGGCAAATTGGGTCAAATGGGAAGTTGGGTACAATTGTCTGACGAAGGCACAGGGACCTTGACCTCTACACCCACCATGATGACAATATCAGAATGATGCTAGCTCATTTTTTTTTTTTTCTGTCCCGTGTAGTCATGCTGGGTATAAAATTGACATGGGAAATAATTTTTTTCCCAGGGTTCCCTTCTACCTCTCTTTTTCTTCTACCCAGTAATCCTAGGAGCCTGTTTATTAGAAATTAAATTCTTGCTAAGAGGACCTAAAATCACAATCATTCTTAGGTGAATTTTCCATGGTGAGAATTATTTCCTGTTTGAAATTTGCTTTATTTTGTCTGTCAAAGTTGCAAGGAATAGAAAATTACTCAAATTACTTAAGAAAAGACTGGTTTATTAAAATCCAATAAGTCTTAAATTCACAAGTGGAAAACCACCAGGAAACCAGGCAGCCACATGGGGTCATGTGGCGCCTCTGACACACGGCACTTTTTCCTTTTTCTGTTTCTTTATGCGGCTCCTTCTAAATTCTGCTTTTGGATATCAACAAGTACATTATTCACCTGCATTCTCACATAGTTTTCTACTTTCTCATATTATTTTATTTTATGCTCACTGATAGCTTCGGTGTGTTGTGATAATGTCATATTTCTGCCCAACACATGTTGGCTTTAGTTTCCACCTCTGCCATTCAGTATTTTCATTTAAAATTCATGAGAAAGGGAAGCTGATGGGTTTAGTTCAACCTTATATGCCATTCCAAGTCATGCAGTAGGTTGCTATTCAGTCGACAGATTGGCTGTTTTCGAGTTTCCTGCCAACTGTTTTCAATCACCTGTGGCTTGGGGTGGAGGGTAGCAGGGTCATGTGACCTGTACAGAGCCTGGCCTCCTCTTCAGTTTGGAGATGTGGTCAGAGGAGCTACTTTGAAACTTAAATGACTGTTCTATAAAGAAAGTGGCAAAAAGGAATCAGAATTAACATAACAATGTGCATTTGATCATTTGCCATTTCTGAGCTTAGTTTCTCTTCTCTGTAAGATAGCATCTACTGTTTAGAGTGTTTGGGGTGGTAATAAGCCCTCAAATTTAGTGGCTTAGAGCAATAGCAAATTACTCTTTTTATCATGATTCCACAGATGGACTGGGCAGGTCTGCCTCATGAGGTCTCACTGTTGTTTGGAAGGTCTGAGTGCCTTCACTCACCTGGCTGACAGTTGGTGCTGCTTGATGCTTGGGAGCTCTGGGCTCATGGGCCAGGGCCCCTGATTCTTCTGAATTTGAGTTTCCTCATGTGGCTGCATGGGTTTTATGACAGCACTCTGGCTGAGCTCAATGGAGGAAAAGTTTAAGAAGACAAGACTCAATATAGAAGCATGTATCAAACCTACACTGTAATACTTTTGCTTATGTGCTAATAGTGAAGGCTGATCACTCAGGGTGGATGAGACTCATATGGTGTGGATCTAGGAGGGATCCACCAAATAATATTCTGTCAGGCAAATTTTGTCACATTACATGAGCGAGTGGATGGAAAATGGTCTTTAATGCAAACAATCGATACTCAGTACACAGTAAAAATATGGGAACATTATTTTTGGTAAAGGAAGTACTGATACTTTTTTTTTTTTGGTCAAAATAGTATAGCTAGCTGGGCATGGTGGTGGCACATGTCTATAATCCCAATACTTGGGAAGCTGAGACAGGAGGATCACAGGTTCAAAGCCAGTCTTAGCAATTTAGTGAGGCTGTCTACAACTTAGTGAGATTTTGTTTCAAAATTTAAAAAAAAGGGCCAGGCATGGTGGCACATGATTATAATCCCAGTACTTGGGAGACTGAGATTGGAAGATCAGCATTTGTGGCCAGCCTCAGCTACTTAGTGAGGCCCTCTGCAACTTAGTGAGTTAGGACTTAGGGCTGGGGGTATAGCTTGGAGGTAGAATGCCCCTAGGTCCAATACACGCACACACACACACACACACACACACACACACACACACACACACACAGGTTCTAGGGAGTGAACTCAGGGTGTTGCACTTGCAAGGCAAGCACTTTACCACTGAGCTACATCCCAGCCCTGTGTTTAAAATATTAATCTGCTCATTATAAGCATTCAGATTATATCATATTTTGGCAACCACATTTAGAAATTTCTTCATTCTCAAAAGTTAACCAAAGAGCCTCAAGATGTCCATGTAGTTCAGCTTTCTCTCCTCTTCTAAAGGCTACTACTTCCTATCTCCAGAGGTGTTACAGTAGCTAAGAAAACTACTGCAAAATAAGATTGTAGCATCGACACTCAATGCATGAAGAACTAGAGAGCTTAATCTCAGAAGAGCGAGCCTTGAGAAGTTCTTAGGTGAAGAAGAAAGATCATTCTATCACATGCAGAATCTCCTGATTTTGCAGAAGAGGACACTGAAGCTCCAGAAGGAAAAGCAATCTGCCCAAGATCCGCATTCTTGACCAAGCCTCGGTTTTCAATCATGATCTTCTGATACACTCACTCATCAGAAAATACATATTGTGTTCCAAGCACTGTATTTGGCAGCACCACCTGTCCGCCGGGTGAGTGAAGACATGATGGACCTTCCAGACAACAGTGACACCCCATGAAACAGAGAGAACCAAAGAAACATGTTCCTGACTTTGTGATACTGACAGTCTTAACAGGGATAAGGATAGTAAATAGGTAAGCTATCCAAAATTATGTTAAACACTGTGGAAAAAATAAAACCAAACACAGTACAACAACAGAGAATATTGTGGTAGGAGGAAAAGTCCGGAAAAGCTTTTTCTGGTGATGTAAAATTTAAGGTGCATCCTGAAGGGAGGGTTGGAAAGATCCAGCTAAATGAAGAGAAGGGAACCACACTGCAGGCAGAGGGAGCAATAATTGTCAAGGTGCTGAGCCTGGAGAGACTTTGATGTGTTAGAGGAAGTAAAGAAGAAACCTGTGTGAGTGGAGCACCAAGAAAGAAGAGATGTGATGGTTGCAAATATCCAACTTGGCCAAGTAGGAGGGGCCTGGTCCTGCAGGGCCTTTTCCTACAGGGAAAGAAATTTAGATTTAATTTTAGATGCAGTGAAGGAGCCTCTGAAGTTTCTAAGGGGGGGAGTGACATAATCCAATTTGCATTTCTAAAAGGGTTACTCCAGGAACATTGATTGAGTCTCTTTATTTGCCAGGGACTCTGCCCAGTGATAAAGACACAGAAGATTAACATATGGCCTCTGAGAAGGAGGAAATAAAGCAGAATGAATTGGAGTGTGTGTGGTGGGGAGACAGACACATCCATCAGAGGCAACAAAAGTGTGCTGAGTTACATAACAGACCGTTTGATGTGTTGCTCACAAAACTTTTCTCCATGAGCCTATCTATGGACTTGCTAAAATGGCAGGCCTATGTAGCTAAGACCACAGAACCAAGCCAGAGCTGATTTTTCCAGAGTAAGGAACCAGGCCCTCAGAGACACACTACAGACCCGAAATACCTTTTATTCTCCCTTAAGCATTTAACGAAGTAACACAGAAAAATATAATCATTGATGGTGAGCATTGGACCTGGTAGATGATAAAATCAGCAGCTTACTGATTCTGTTGGACACAGGTACACTCAGAGGAAGCTGGCCACCCAAAAGAACAGTGAGGAAAGAGGTAGAGAGAAGAGAGGATGAAAAATAAATTATAATATTTGAAGACACATCGAAAGGTCGAGATTCTTATGGGTCTCTCATTTCTAATCTTTCCAAGTCCAGACTCATTTCAGTCATTTGCCTATTGGGATTGTTTTAGTCAACTCTCCCATTGCTATGATCAAAATGACCACCAACAACTTAGAGCAGGAGAGGTTTGGTGGGGCTCACAGTTTTAGAAGTTTCAGTCCATACAGCCAGCTCCAAAGCATATATGACAGTGGCAACAGAGGGTGCATTGTGGTGGCCAGAAGAAGAGAAAGTGCAAGGAGAGGAGATGAGGGACATATACGATCCCCAAGGACACACCCCCAGTTACCTACCTTCTCTAGCCACATCCTACCTGCCTAAATGGGCACCTAGTAAACACATTCACATTACCAATCCGTCAATGGATTTATCCACAGATGAGATTGGGCCCTCATGATTCAGCGATTTCACCTCTGGACATTTTTGCATTGCCAATACATGATCTCTTTCAGGCGACATCATTCTATATTCAAACCATAACAAGGATATGTATGCTTTCTCCCAGCAATGCCCTCTGGTGACTTGATTCCTCAAAGATTTATAGGCTTTGCACAATCAAAGAAGCAGGACACAGGTGCTCTAGGAAGGAAAATAGTTTGTTCAAAGGCATAAAATCATACACGTGCTGAAGGCGAGCTGCTTTGGAAAGTGTTTGCAGTGAATGCTCTAGAGCACCTTGGCCAGGAATGAGAAGATCACCAACCATGAGGGAGGAGAAATTGGGAGGACACTGGAAACTAAGTGCCCACTCTACAGGTCAAATAGTTGGGGTAGTGATGGGAAAAAGTGTGCTTAACCCGACTTCTGTGAATTATTTTATTATTATTATTTTAAATACTTTTATTGGTGCATTATAGTCTTACTTCATAGTATAAATTATTTTGACAGTGACATACATGCACACAGCACTTGGTGCCCCCTCACCTCCCCATTTCCCCCCTTCCAAATACAGAGTACTGACATTGGTGTATTTACATATGTACACATAATCTATGGTCGTATTTCCATTAATGAACCTCAGTCTTCCTCCTCCTCTTCTCTTAGACCACCTCCCTGGCTCCACTGAGGTTTCTCCTCCATTATCTGGAGTCCCTCTGGCATCCCAATTACTCCCTAGCTTGCACACATTAGAGAAAACATATGTCCCTTCACTTTCTGTGACTGGCTAATCTCACTTAACATAATGCTCTCCAGGTCCTTCCATTTTCCTGCAAATGACAATATTTTGTTCTTCTTTATTGCTGAGTAGAATTCCATTGTGTGGATATCCCATAATTTTGTAATGCATTTATTTGTTGATGGACACCTAGGTTGGTCCCATAATTTGTCTACTGGGAATTGTGCTGCTACGAACATGGATATGCATATATTACTGTAGTTCTCTGATTTCAGCCCCTTTGGAAAGATACTGTGAATTCCTTTACTAATAAAAAATTCCCATGGACAATTGTTAACACCATACACTCTACCTGGCTTTTAGTAGGCATTCAACAAATATTTGAGATAGGAATACTATCATCCTTCCTTTCTTAGTCCTTCACTTCTAGTCCATAGCCAGTAGTAAACATGGGCTTATTACAAATTGAGCTCCGGGTTGTGTACTTACAAGGTAAGTGTTGAAGCATGCAGGAGTATTTGCAATACGAAGCTCAAGTTCTACTCCACCATGAATAATAGACTGGCTTCCAGTTGGCCAGTTGCCATTTCTTTCCAGAAGCCAGCTGGCAACTGGCTCACCCCATTCCTCTTGGAATTTACAGATGTGTGCTGGACAGTGTGGGGAAGGGTGTTTTACAGCAGCAATTAGTTTATTCCTGGGGTAAACAGTAGAAATTTAAGGATAATTGCAGTAAGAAACTTGTTTCCTATTGCAGTGTGAATAACCTGCAGGCAGCCAATTGGCTGGTTGCCCTGCAAGTCCCCAAAAGGATGATTGACAACTGTTTTGCATTTGTGCCTAGTAGGGATTTGCAGATGTACATTGGGGAGGGCAGGGGGCAGGGTGGGGGGCTCTGCTTTTACATATATTTGCAAAGCCAGGGATGGTTTTCTAGCAAGGGTTAAAGCGGAAGGGGGGATTCTGATCTGTGTAGCAGAGCTTGTTTCCCTTTAAGATGGGAGTTGCAGCCTGAGTGCCAGTTGGCACCTCTCGACTCGGCTATAGGGCCAACACACACGCAGGCAGCAGTCACTTAATCCTCCGCCTTTGCTGTTTGCTGCCTGGGACTGAACTGAGCTTGTTGGAGCCCGAAGCAACGTGCGAGGATTATGAGGCTGTGAGCAGCCAGGGGCTGGTCTCCCGTGGCCTTGGGTGAACTGACTGTAGCACCCTCTACACTTTGCCTCTCAGCCAAGCGTGGCTACTCCTCTGAATTTCTCTTTCAGGTGTGACCGTTATTATTGTTGTTGTTGTTGCATTTTATGAGAACACAGACCGAATAGTTTCCAGCCTGCTTTTGCAACACAATTTTCTCTAAGTATGTTACTCTCTTTCCCAGTGCAGGCTCCAGTTTGAAATGTCCCTACAGGCAGCAGAAATAGCACCTATTTATATAGCCTTTATCTTTAAGATTCTTATGTAATTATGTTTTGATATTTAGGTATGGATCTTGTGGAAGGTGGGGGAATTGGGGATAGAACCCAGGAACATTCTACCTCTGAGCTATACCTCTAGCCCAATTTTATTTTGAGATAGGATCTCCTTAAGTTTCTGAGGGTCTCACTAAGTTGCTGAGGTTGGCTTAAAACCTGTGATCTCTCTGTCTCAGCCTCCCAAGAACTGAGATTGCAGGTATGCACCACCATACCTGGCTTTAGGTGTGAATCTTAAGGAAGGATGTCTTTCTGTGTCATAGATGGTAAAAAAAAAAAATGACAAGGAAAACAGAGAGACAGAGAGCTGAAGTCAGAATTGAAGTTGGGGATCTTGATTTATGTCCCCGTAGATCATTTGATCTTTGCCACTGAAGGAGAGAAGAGCAAGACCTTCCTCTACTAATTGGCAGTAACTTCCCCCAAATAAACTCGGAGCACATCAAGAGTAATTGTTGTGCCTTATGTATCTCTTGTTTTTTTAACTGATTACAGTGTGTTTATGCCTATTCCTCCTCCCCAACCTCAAACTCTTTTACATTTATGGCAACTGTGAACATGGCAAGCTTAAGGTAATTAAATTATTATATTTTTCTTAGGATAGGATCAACATTCTTGAGATGGCCAATGAGGTCTTCCTGGATGCAGCTCTAGTCTCATATTTTAGATACCTCCGAATCCCTATCGTTTGTGAACCAATAATGAAGTGTTTCCCTCCAGTTCTCAAATGTGTCATGGGTCTACTTGCCACAGGACCACTGTACACTCCATTGCTGTTTCCTGAGATGCTTTTTCCACGAGTCCCCATAAGTAGTCAACTGCTTCTTGTCCTTCATTTCTCAGCTCACATTTACTCTCTTCCCTAATTCTCCCTCACAGAACATCTGGAAATCTCTTTATAACCTTGACAAGCTCTCTTCCATCCCATGTGGATTTGGGATTACTTGACTGATGCCTGTCTACTTCCCTTAATAAGAATAACAACTCTGTTTCAGGACCCCACAGGATGACAGAAAGAAAGTAGTGAACTTTATGGGAAGGAGGTGTCGGCATGGTCAAGTAAGAAGGTGCCAAATTTAACATCAAGAAGCAGTTGCAGTGGAAAGGGAGGGAGGAAAGCAATTTGGAAGGGCTTTGATGGGAATAAATCAAGGTTAGCATTAAGTTTAGTTTGAAGGAGCTAGAGGTCAGAAAGTGAAAGTTTTTCTTTTTTTGGTCAATAGATATTTATTTTTAAAATACTTTTATTGGTGCATTATAGTCTCACATCACAATGTAAATTGTAGTGATATGGATATACATGAACACAGTAGTTGATGAGTTTAAGTGAACCAGGCTCTGAACTTCACTTTGAAGTCAAACGTTGGTTTTGGGGGACACAGAGAGAGAGAGAGCACTGTAGAGGTAGGGTCATGGATCTGCAAACAAAGGGTATTTTCTTTTTGTCAGAATGTCTTGAGTATGGGCAGACCAAGATTCGTACCTCTATGGCCAAAGCAGAGAGGGCTCTCCCAGTGCCTGCAGCTGTGGACAGCTCTTTCTGGTCTTCAGTGATGGCTGAGAGTGAGCATTAAAGGAAATGCAAAAGTTTAACCCTTGGAGGACATCTATAGCACAAACGTGTCAGAAGAAAAGGACTGAGTGAAGGAAAAGAGGAAAGAGCTGGCAGAAAGGTGGAAAGTACAAAGAACAGAGCCCAGGATTGCGAGGAAAGAGAGGAGAGACATTGATGGAGGGTGTGGTGAAGGAGAAGTTGAGAACAAAGGAACTGCCTTGAGATTTATTTAGAATGAGGTCTCTTGTGACCTTGGAGAGAACAGTGTTAGCAGAGTGTCCAGGGAAGGAAAGCAGGGAGTGGGTGCTGAGAAGGGGTTCTGAGAAAGTGCGAAGGGCGGAGCGCTAAACTCTGGGTTGCAAGGTCTTTAAATCTTTCAACCATTTAAGATAGTTGCCAAAGACAAAACCCCTTGCCTGCCATAGAACTATTGGACAAATTGTTCCTTTCTTTCAGATTGCTGTTCTCAGAAAGCCCAGGGTAAGGGTGATCAGATCTCAGCCAGCAGTGCTGAGGGTCAGGACTGAGATAGACATCTTGGGAGATGGGGGTGAGGTATCAGGGGTTGTATTCGCCAATGCTCTTGGCAGCGTGAGTGGGCCGTATTCCATCCTCAGGGATGGTCCTCTTTGGCCTGACCTGCTGTTATTGTTAGCTTCTCATTTCCCGGAGTACTAAATCTATCACAAAGTATTAAAACTGGTGTTTGGAATATGATCTAATTAATGCATTTCACTTTATCTGAATTCATTGGAAGGAGAAATTTTGGCCTTGAACATTTATTTCATGGGCTGGGTGGGGTGGTAGCAGGACAAGAAACTGAAATTCAGAAAGGATGAACCTGCTGGGCCTTGGTGGATGCCTGGTTGGGAAGGTCGTCATTGCAGTGTGTCAGGTTTACTGTCAGGGCCATAGATGCAGTTAATGCAGGTATGGGTTAGAGCTGGGACAAGCAGGAATCAAACACTCTGGCCAGGGAGGCTGCAGATGAAACACTTACCTGGAAATCTTCCTCAGGACACAGCAGCACAAGGAATGTGCTGCTTAGTCACTGGGTAAAAGCTGGTAGTATCTTTAATGTGAATGCAGCCAGGTTTCCAGAGCTAATGCTGCCCTAGGTGCAGAAGCTTCTCTGTCTCATTCTACCGTGTTGTAATTGCTTTCTACTCAAGAAGACCAATTTTCCCTGTTTTCTTGGTGGAACTCATATACCTTGGAGCTCTCAAGGGCTTTGCCAGAGAGATGAAGCTCATTTTCCCAGAGTCTCCAAGGTTCTGCTCCTTGGAATCTTCTGGAGCCACACAACATTTTAAAGAGACAGTAGGCTTCCATACTGGGTTCTAATAGGACTATTTCTTAGCTTTTTGTTTTGGTGGTGCTGGAGATTGAACACAGGAACATTCTACCTTTGAGCAACATCCCAGATCTATTTTTTTAGAATTTGAAACAAACAGGGTCTCATTAAGTTTCTGAGGGATTTGATAAGTTGTGGAGGCTACCCTCCAACCTGCAATCTTCCTGTCTCAGTCTCCCAAATACTGGATTATAGGGGTGTGCCACCATGCCTGGCTTGTCTCTTAGCCTTTTTATTGTGACAGTGAAGGAGTTCCTATGAATATCACATCAGGGTTTCTGGACCTCAGCCTTTGGACCCTGTGCCTTCTAGTACTTTATAACTATCTCTGTCATGCTCTGGTGCCTAGAAAGAGACAGATATTCTGCTGTCTTTTTTTGCTGGTGTAATCCAGAGCTCTTTTTGAGCTTAAAACTGGGTTCAGAATAGGAATTAAAGATGTAGCTACTCATGACTCATAATTTCAGGTTACAGGAATCAAGGCATATCTTCTTGGAAGAGTCAGGTTGGCAATCATTCTCAAACTATTTCTCTCTCTCTCTCTCTCTCTCTCTCTCTCTCTCTCACTCTATTCCTTGTAGGAAAATTTTTAACTTGGCTTGGACTGCACAGAAAGTGCTGAGAATGATAGATGTTAGAAGCAGTGTAAGTCCAATTTAAGGTCCCTGTGGGATGGGACTTTTCTAAATGAAGAAGTGTCATGCTGGTGATGGGGTGAGTAATGGCGAAGCTCCGGGTTTCTGGTTGTGTAGTCTATGTACCCATTGGTTTGCAATTAATAGGCACAGGCTAATGTTATTGCTCCTTTAAGCAGACATAGGTAGGATTTCTTAAAGTTATCAATGAAGTGATGGCCTAAAAATGGATTATCTTAGATTTCTTAGGTATTAAAATGTTCCAGAAGAAAAATAGGACTTTGTGCAAGAGGAAGGGGAAGCCTATAACCCTGAACAGTGCCCACAAACACTGGTTATAAAACACCATATTTATTTAGTACTTACTATGTATCTCACACTGTGCTAAAGATGTTATGCCCCTAAATGCCACATGCCACTTGCTTCCTACAATATTATTATCCAATTTTACAGACAAATCAAATGAAGCCAGAGACTGAACCAAAGTCCCTGAGTTAGAAAGTAGAGAGCAGGAGTCAAACATAGATCCAAGATCTCTTGTTCTTTCCAACATAGAACACATCTGGAAAGGAGATTTACTTTGTGTAGGATAGAAAAATGCTCTTTAAAATGGGGATAGGGACAAATACCAGCTATTGGTGAAGTTGTCTTAGAGGTAGGTCGATTTCCAAGGTGATATAATCCTATCTTCTCATTCTTTGACGTGAGAAAGCTAAGGCCTAGAGGCAATGACTTGTGCATGGTCCTGTACGTGGTCTGCTGTCTCCTGCAGTTGGAAGAGGATGGCACTGGCCCAGGTAAAGCCTTCTCCAGCAACTCTTCAGGTTCCCAGGTAGCCTCTCCCTGAGACTTCCCAAATGCCCAAATGCCATGCAACATTCCTGAGTTTTTCCAAGCAACCTTCAGTGACATGAGAACCAGCAATCAAGGTATAACTTCTTGGCAGTTAAATAGGAATGTGGGACTAGATGTTAATTAAAATCCTTCCCAAACCTAATGCCCTATGAGTCTAGGCATTCTTGACCATGTGTGCACACGGTCAGGGACGACTGACCATTGAGATCAGAACAATAGAAGTCTGCAATTGGAAGTTCTCCTCAGGGTGAAAGGTTCCCACTATAAAGATTGTATCCGCTCCTCTGCAAAGTCAGAGAAACCCAAGTGATGAGAAAATGTGGCTCCAAGAATGTGAGGCTTCAGCTTTTATGACTATATCTTGGGGCTGCATATAAACTAGAAATACTTAATCAATAACTGGATGTGTGTTTTCCAAGACAACTGGCTACTTCAATGTAAATCAACTAAAATTAAATCAAATTCCAATTCCTGTCTAGTGTACCAGTCACATTTCAAGGGGTCAACCACCCCATGTGGGTAGTGGCTATCATTTTAGAGAGAGCAGATAGACAATGTATTTGTCATCATTGAAAATTCTCCTGGACAGTGATGCTCTAGTCTCTGAAATATGCATGCTGGACACAGACTTTACTAAAAGAAGGGACTTCTAACTCAACTTGAAACAGTTAGAAAGGGTTTCCCAGAGAGTAGCAACTTGGAACACAATTCAAAATTAGCCAAGGAGATGTCAGGAGTGAATTAGGACAGGAGGGACAATTTGAGACATTGAGGCATTGAAGCATTGTAGATCAAGGGCACAGAATGGCTTTGTGGAATATAAGTAGTTCTGTTGCACTGAAGGGTAAAGTGAGTGAGAGGATAT
Source organism: Graphiurus murinus (assembly GCA_004027655.1). Lineage (NCBI taxonomy): Eukaryota > Metazoa > Chordata > Mammalia > Rodentia > Gliridae > Graphiurus > Graphiurus murinus. The sequence goes on along the minus strand of PVLC010013636.1, from coordinate 4,484 downwards.
GATGGGAGATATGGTGCATACATGAATTGAAGAGGTAATAAAGGGCCTTGCCTATTATGATAAGAAGTGTGGGTTTTCACTTTGGGCATGAAGGGGAACTATTGAAGGAAGCTCTGTTGGGATAGCTGGGGGATGATTTGGACAATCTGCATTTTACAAAGATTACTCTTGAAGATGTGGAGGAATGAGGCTGAAAGAGAGTATTTTGGGAGAAAACACAGAAAAGGTAGGCTTAAGCTGTCACAGTTTCTCTAAAAGATGAGTGCATGAGCTAAAGCATTGGTAGTGAGTGATTCTGGAGAGGAAGGTAGTTCTAGCAATAGTATTTAGGAAGTGCTGTCTATTAGTTATGGGGGATAAAGAGGAGGGAGAAATCTAAGTTGGCTCAGTATTATGAGTCTGGTCTTTTTTTTTTTTTTGTGGTACTGGGGATTGAACTCAGGGGCACTCTACCTCTCAGCTACACCACCAGCCCTGTTTTTTATTCTTTATTTTGAAACAGGGTCTCACTAAGTTGCAGAGTGCCTCACTAGGTAGCTGAGGCTGGCCTTGAACCTGGATTCTCCAGTCTCGGCCTCCCAAATGCTGGGATTACAAGCGTGCACCACCACGCCTGGCTGAGTCTGGTCTGTATTACTGAGTGGCAGGTGAAATCAACAGGCAAGATCCTAAAGTAGGAAGATGGGCTTGGGAGGGATACAGAAGGATGCCAGCTGACTTGGACAAGAAGAAGTTGGATATGTTGGGAATTCCAGTTGGAGAGATCCAGTAGACAGAAGTTCAGGTCCAGTGTGTGAATGAATGAGTACTGAGGATTTACTATATATTAGCTATGATTTGTTTATTTACTATGTAAGGGAGTCCAGGCACAATGCTAAATTCTAACATGCTTTGTAGCATTTATTTTTCCAACTACTACTAGTGCTCCATTACATATGGATGAAGTAGAATCAGAAAGGGTAAAACATCATGGCTTTACCTATATATTTAGTTAAGAAAAACCCAGGCTCTGCATCTCAGCTGCCTGACATGTGTGTGTGAGCCCTACACACTCCACAATTGCTTGTGTTCTTCACAACAGTCCTCAAGTTGAGCATCATCAGCCCTACTGTGCAGATGAGGAGCCAAAGCTCAAACTAAATATATTATCCAGGATCACACAGGCTATAAATAGTGGAGCCAGCTTTTCTTTTTCTTTTTTTTCTTTTCTTTTTTTAATTGGTGCACTGTAATCATACATCTTTGTTAGGTACAAGCTGAAAAAGGCATACATGCACATTTAACCCTTCCCCAATTCCTGCCCCACCCCCTTGTCCTTCCTCCTTCTCAAGTTCAGTTTAGTTATTGACTTTGATGTGTTCATGAAAGTACATCATGTGCATCAGGGTGTCCTCCCTCCTTCCACCACCTTCTGTTAAGTCAAATTCTTTGCTCATCTAAGGATTCTCCTTCTTCATCTGGAGTCCCTCTTATGTCCCCTTTTCTCCCTAGCTTCCACATATTAGGGAAAGCATACAATTTTTTACTTTTTGTGACTGACTAATCTCACTTAACATAATGTTTTCCAGTTCCATCCATTTCCCTGCAAATAACATGATTTTGTTCTTCTTTATGGCTGAGTAAAATTCCATTGTGTACATATCCTATAGTTTTGTAATCCATTCATCTGTTGATGGATATCTTGGCTGGTTCCATAGTTTAGCAATTGTAAATTGTGCAGTTGTGAACATAGATACACATGCATTGGTCTGATAGTTTGGTTTCCATTCTTTTGGGTAGATACCCAGAAGTGGTATTGCTGGATCATTTAGTAGGTTCATTCCCATTTGTCTGAGGATCCTCCATACTGTTTTCCAAAGTGGTTGCACTAATTTGCAATCCCACCAGCAATGTATTAGGGTTCCCACTTCTCCACACCCTCGCCAGCATTTGTTGTTGTTTGTGTTTTTGATGATTGCCATTCTGATTGGGGTTAGGTGAAATCTCAAGGTAGTTTTGATTTGCATCTCTGGTTGCTAATGATGTTGAACATTTCCTCATACATTTATTAGCCATTTGTATTTCTTCTTTTGTGAAGAAGTGTCTATTTAGATCCTTTGCCCATTTTTTGATTGGGTTATTTGTTTTCTTAGCTGTGAGTTTCTTGAGTTCTCTGTATATCCTAGATATTAGTCCTCTATCGGAAGAGTAGCTGGCAAAAATTTTCTCCCACAGTGTGGGCTCTCTGTTGAGGTTCTTGATAGTTTCCTTTGCTGCACAGAAGCTCTTCAGTTTAATGCAATTCCATATATTGATCTTCCTTTGAGTTGCTTGTGCCTTTGGGGTCTTATTGAGAAAGTTTTTGCCTGTGCCTATGTGTTGAAGTGTTGGTCCTATGCCCTCTTCAAGTAGCTGCAAGGTCTCTGGCCGGACTTCCACGATTTTGATCCACCTTGAGTTGACTCTTGTGCAGGGTGAGAAAGTGGGTTTATTTCCATTTTCCTGCATATGATTAACTGGAGCCAGCTTTTCAATGTAGGTAGTTGATTCAATACCCATTCTCTTTCCAAGGCACTCTACGGGCTTCTAGTTTTCTTCCTCCATGAAGTGTCATAGACTTTACTGATGGTGAGGAAAGTTAGAGAACTTCAGTGTTAGCTTAAACAAGAAGATGATCTCATTCTTCTCTGTTGCCTGAAAAAACTGGTGCTCCACTTGCTTGGTATCAAGCTGTGGAAGAGATATCTGATAAATAGCACTGATACTATCAATATTGTCTCACATGTTTATTGAAAAAAGCTGGAAGCCAGGAGTGGTGGTGTATACCTATAATACCAGGACTTAGGAGGCTAAGATAGGAGGATTATAGGTTGGAAACCAGTCTCAGAAACTAAATGAGACTTTCAGCAAACTAGAGAGACTCTATTTCTAAAAATAAATAAATAAGTAAATAAATACATACATACATAAATAAATAAAAAGAGATGCCTGTACAGCTCGGAGGTAGAATGCCTCTGAGTTTAATCCTCAGTAACACACACACACACACACACACACACACACACACACACACACACATCTGGAAATATAGAAACATTAGAAAATATTCAAACTTTTTAATATTATTTTAAGGAGGAAATAGACATTTATAGCCTTTCTCATATAAAATGATATTTCCATATCCTTAAATATTTTTCTATAATATGATTTTAAGGCAGATTTGGACATTTTTACATTGAGTGAAAAATCTTAATGCATTAAAACACTTTAGGTTGTTGTCATTGAAATCAATATCCTTGGCTGATGTCTACAGTGATTTTCTTACAATCAGCTCTAACAAGTTAAATTTCTAGTTAGGGGAATACATTTAAAATATCTTCACTATATAATGTTGCATTGCCTTTCAGAAAGGTCACGGCAATAGTTATACCACCATTTTCTGTCCTCTTGCAAATTCAATCAGAAAAAAGGCATTTCTTTGGTCTTGAATAAAAATTTTTATTATAACCATAATAGGCAGAATAGTTCCTGCCACAAACTGTCCATGTTCTAATTTCCAGAACTTGTAAATTTTACTTTATACAATAAAAGGAACGTTACAGGTGCGATCAAAGTGTTTTTCAATGGAGATATTATCCTGGATTATCTGGGTGGGCTCAGTAGCCCTTGCAAGTTGATGACAGGAGGGCAAGGGTTACAAAAGAGATATGAGGATGGAAGCAGAGAACAGAGAGAAGGTGTTGTGCTGCAGAGAAGAGAGGAAGGGCCAAGGAATGCGGCCATCCCCTAGAAGCTGGGAAGGGCAAACAATAGATTCCCCAAGAACCTCCAGAAGGAGCATATCCCTGTGGACCCATTTTAGATTCCTGGCCTCCTGAACTGTGGGATAATAAATTTACACTGCTTTAATTCACTGTGTTTGTGATAATTTGCTATGGCATTTTTTTTCTGAGGCAGGCCTTGAACCTGAAATCCTCCTTCCTCAGCCTCTCAAGTACTGGGATTACAGGTATGCACCATCATACCTGGCTAGCATGTTTTTTTTTTTTATTCTAGTATTTGTTTTTTTTTTTCTCCTTGGTCCATAGCTCATTTCTCATATTGCTGGCTTTATTTGTATGGGTTTTAAAAGATTCTTTCTCTATTAAGAATATCAATCACTCTTCAATCATATGTTGACAAATAGTTTCTCAAATTTTCTGTCCTATAATTTTATTTTATTTTTTTGTGTATGGATTTTTTAGTTCTCATAAGATAAAAAAGATGAAGATATGGACTATCATGTCAGAAAGTTCTGGACTTGAGGTTTTAGCTCTATTGTGAACAAATTGTTTCACCTCTGAACTTTAACTTTCCTATCTATAAAATTAGAAAACATTATTATCAAACTTATGAAGATAATTACAGTGATTAAGTGAGATAATGCATGTAGGGAATTATCATGTCTCATGTAGCAAGTAATAAATACATATGAGATATTCATTTCATTGTTCTTACTATTTTTT